>QNGE01007631.1:0-21773 GCA_008508345.1 Paragonimus westermani | reverse complement strand
GAACGAACTCACCGAGTCTCAAAAGACGACTGTGGCGGAATGTTTGAAATTTACGGGCCCATCGATTGTTGGACCTGGTCCAACAGAACAATACCCAGCCATTACTCACTATCAAAAACCGATCGACAATGAAAAACAGAAACTCACTGCGCTGACTTGCGTGTATTGGTGTCGATCGTGAAAGGTAGAGTGTACAGAGAAATGTGTCATGCTAGGGAGACACATACCGAATTATGATTTTAGCTCCGGGACGGACAATACAAGATGGATAGCTCGATTAAAACAAAAGTAGGCAGAAAACCCAAATAATCAAAAATGTACAAATGGATACGGCTATCAGAAACAATAGTTATTATAGTCACCACATGTCTAAATGGAAGAGTCCGTATTTGGTAATTTTCTATCGGGGTCTAGTACATACGATCAAGAGAAACAGAGAGCCGAAACAAGTGCAGGGCAGTAAATTTGCAAAGTGGCACGATATACCGGAATGGCGCACCAGCTGAATATTAATAATCTGGGAAGTGACACCGTGAATTCGTCAGCTGATGTAGAGGAGCCAAGGAACCTCAGAAAAGGGAGATGTGTTGTATAACAGGCAACTCTGCTTGGGAACACATTTGGGAACTAAAACGCAAATGTCAACGCCAGGAAGAAGATGGACCGGAAGCGACTGTTGGAATAATGTCCACACCCTATGAGGGACGAGCCACCAGGATGAACGATGTTATATTGGTGCGCAGTGTGTGGGAATGCACGTCAGCCGTGTAAGTGAGTGTAGGCGTTCGTGGTCTTATGTTTTAGCATAGCCTGTACAGGATCGGTACGATAAGCAACTTCGCAGGACAAGCGTCTTTTGAAGGCAAAACCACATGAAATGGTACTACCGTCTTGCAAAAACGGTCTTCCGACCTCGTTATCCAAATTCGTGACTGAGGAAGGATGGATTGCATTTAAAAATGTTGTCCCTTGAGTTATCTGAACGAAACAGTTAGAAAACGAACAACGGCAGACGCCAGCATTCCGTGTCGACCCGTCAGCACCACATAACCAGTAATACGCAATGTAATGTCCACAGTACTTTGGGAGGGAGAGTATGAAGTAAGGAACGAACGACAGAAAGCACACTCACTGCAACCCAGGTGCATGGAAGCTGAAGACTCACAGATAATCGTTTCTGTGCACACAACGTAGGTATGAACCGGTTCACCACGACGGACATACGTATGTGGTGTGCTGATATTTCGTAGGGTTGAAACTGGTGAAATGCATACATTGACCAGATCACTTTGGTTTCCTATAAATACCGTGCCTCATGTATCCGTTTGTTCTTCGTTTCATGTGTATGGCCAGTTAAGACAGACTTCCACTAGCCTCTGCTACGCACATCACCGTGGGGTTGGGATGCACACCTTCGAACTACAGTAGAAATGGTCCTACTAGCTCTCGATGTTTGGGAAAGACCAAGTTTGTCGTATGAAAGTTGTGAGGTGATATCACTTAACTGTCCTTCCACAGTGGTCATGAGAGCGTCGGCGAGGAAAGGGCCTGATGGACTAGCCATCGCTACTCCATCACTTCGTCTGTACAGTGTGTTTTAGAAGTCGAAACTCACATTCTTCGTACACAGTGAAAGTGGATATTCCACACAATCCGTCGGAGTGGGAGTAAGAATATTTTCCACAGCAATCTGTTCACACACACGCAAAGCCAATAGTTTCCCTCAGGAGAACATTGTTAAAGAGAGGTTGAACATCTAAAGAGCACACATGTTCATTCTTGACGTTGATTAGGTTCACCCTACCCGTACTTTCCAGCGAGTCTTCACTGTTATATCTGTCAAACTTCTAAATGGCCAGCCTTAACATCTTGACCAGTCATCTTGCTAATATCGGTCGAAGAGGCAGATCCTGTGTTGTGGTTCTTGGGAAAACCGCATAGTTGTTGCATCAAGCAGCCGCATGGTTTTGGGTCTTTGTGCATCTTCATTTCTATCCATGCATGTTCAAAAGTTAATTCTAGCTGGTGACAGATTCTTCTAAGTTATCAAACTATTCATAGTACACCGTCAGCGAAAATAGAACGAATGCTTTGAGCGCAAATAAATGGAGTCTAGTACACATTTTTCCTTCGTAGCAACAAACGACCGCGTTAGTTTTTCAAATCACGTACCCTACTTTTCAGAAAGCTTGGTTGTGTTAACCTCCTTTCACATCCTCTCTTCGGTTTTTCTGGTACACTGTCTGTTTAGTGTTTCTTTCAGTTCTGTGTTGAAGTTCAACTTATCATTTTTCTTCGTAAGCCAGTAACGGAAACTGATACTTGAAACAGTCAGGGTGGTATCATTGGATAAATCCATCCTGATCCAAATGAGTCAAAATAAATCCTGATCCAGTGACCATAGATGACATTCACTCAATAATGATAATCATACGGCTTGGCTGATAAACCTCTTCGGTGCCGATAACTGTACGCATAAGTTAATCAATAGCAAACGTTGAACCGAGTTCCTTCAAAGTTCTACCCAACTACTTTCGGGGACCACGTAAATTCGTTGGAATGCACGTAAATTGGAATGAAAGCTAATCAATCAACTTTGACAGCCTGCGTCACTCTTGGTGAACTCCGTTAACGAACGTTTTACGAAGTGGTTAAACTTTTCCTAATCTTGGCCACATCATCCTCAGTTTCCCTAATCGAAGTGGCTGTCAGTTTGTGCTGGAACTCAGTGCCTCCTAATTCTGCCAGACAAACCACAAGAAATAGAACTTTACATTCTTGTAGTACACTCTATCTATCCCATGTATCCACTCTGGACACGGGCCAGACCAACGGATATCAGAGCTTTAATGAAAAGATCTAAACTGGGATTGAATATAATGAAAATATGCGGTGAGACGTAGATCAACACACATTACGGGCTGGATCATACAACGCACCAGCATAGCTGGATAGAAGAATATGTTGAAGATCACCATGGGCTGAAACGGAGGACGGGTGATTTAACAACCGACAGCAGTTGTGGATCGATATGAACGAAAAAACAGTGTTACTAATGAGTAGTGTGACAGATTTATTATTTTAGATGAGACACAACAGTGAAAAAAAAGTGAGCAACAGAACTGATTTACTTGCGCCGGACGAACTGGTCGTGTCCTAACTGATGGTGTACTGCGAGTGGTTGGATGATTTACTAATCAAAGAAGGTCAGCGCATACGTGACCACATTTAATGCGACGTCATACGGTCACGTCACCACAACCTGTGGCACAGATGGTTCCTTTCCAGACCGCGCGGTTGAATTCACGTCCGCGCAACTGTAGCTATCAGACGCCCATGCGGATCGTATTTCTCCAGGTGGTCCGGTTCAGCTCTAGATCATTCCAAGCTGAAAAGTCTATACTTCAGCGTGTAAGACTCATTTTGATGAGATCCTCGCACCCGTAGCTGATCGCCGAATTATCTCAGTGTTCGGAAACGTGCCCTACCACGCAATATTCTAGGTGCGTCCTGGATAATACAGATTGAAGCGACTCAGTTACCCTCAATTCCAGTGATATAATGTCCAATTGTGACCGCTTCACCAAACCTGAGGGACCCTGCGTTAGAATGACGTAACGGGATTTCCAATATACGAGATGGATTGGTAATGTGACTAGTGATCATGTTGTGTCTAGCGATTGAGGAAACTGGCTGTTTGCGATTCTGAGTAACACTGCCGTAACACAAACGACTGTACCTATTCAAATAAATGTCTAATCACTTTAGAGATCAAACAACTCTTCGTTCTACCTACGTAACGTCCTCCGTGGTCACGAATAAATCGGTTTAAATAGTGTGATGTAGCATCGACAGGCTGATCTCCTTTGATGGGAGGCACTGCTGGCTTTTCAGTTCAACCGACAACATAGAATTCGGCTGCATTCTTTTAATGGAATTTCTCGATTGCTGTGTTGACTGATGCATAATGTGATCACCCTTGAAAGGCGACGCCATGTCGACCACCATTTTTTCTACAGTACTCATCTGGCACTTCCGTCAAATCTAAACTCAATATACCTGAGGCTAAGACACACCCTACGTCAAGCCAGTGATGATACTAAAATCATCACAGGTCGATCCACAGAATTACATGTTTACCTTGATGCCCACATGCAGTGTTGTAATCACATTGATGGACTCATCTGGACATCGAAACTTACCGTGCACCGTCCACTGTGCCTCGTAACCCATGGGATCACAAGCCATGGTAAAATCTACGAACAGAGCACACACAAGCGGGTTGCGTTCACGGCGTTTCGCTTGAAGCTGTCTAGCAACAAACACAGTGTCGGTCGTACTGTGATTCACGCGGAATCCACACTGATCCTCGGGAACATTGGTCTCCGAAACCTCTGCACTGAGTCGATTCGGCGGGATGTTGGCTGGTATCTGTCAAGCGCAACTCATCAGACTGCTGCCCAGATAACTGTCGGTGCATTGCCTGCTACCCCTACCTTGATAGGAAGATAAGATACAGGGATCCTCGAACCTCCGAGAGACTACTTCCTACTCCCACATGGAATGAATGGAATGAAACAGAGCACGTTCCAAAACTGTGCCACTACGTCTCAGTAGATCTCTTGGCAATCCATCTTCTCCCACATACCTTCCGGTTTGCAGTTGTCTAATAGTCCTTCGTACCGCTGCTAGATCTTGGGAGAGTGCAAGTAACGCCTTGACAGCCAATTGACGGCCAATCACTAGTAGCTGGTCGGTATGGTAGCTTAGCGATTTGCCTGTGGCAGACTTTCTTGATGTCGTCCAGTTGTGTGCACGGAATTCAGAGTCTCTGTCAGTCAGTGTTTCAGCAGAGTGGCAATTTGGCTGAACATCGCCTTGAGAGACCAAAACGTCCTGTTTGTGTTTTCAGCGGTCGCGGTAGGCTCGCACCAATTCACCTCGCTCTAATCACTTGTACTCGATTTTGCGAAATGGTTTGATGAGTTGACGGCAAAAACTCCGAAACGTGATTTATTTCTCTTCATTTCTTTGAGCCGGACTGGTTTGGCGGCAACAAAGCAATTGTCTCCAGCTTGATACGTGAGTAGACGGGACCGTTTGCTCTGTCCCGTTTACGAACGCACATGCAGCACGAAATACGCGTCCAGCCGGTTTCGCATCTTGATTTTTCACTTCCTAGCTTCACGTGACCAACAAACTCATCCATTTTCTTGATAGCTTTTTATCATACCGCACATCTACTGCACTAGTATGTGCCAGTTGATAACTGCTTAATTTAAAGCAATTGTGATGTTATTTCTTACTGAAATGTTTGGATGAACGCTCTGTGTGAAGGTCGAAAATTTGCAAAGGCAACGACACTTTCGGTTTTCTCTGGTCGTGAGGTAACCAGGGTAATATCCAATAGTTTTTGATGAAGTTATGTTGAATTCGGTCAGATTCCGAACGCCACTCCTATCGATCCACTGTTTTGTATTTTTCTTCTAATCCAGCTTCTCTATTATCCACAAACATTTCGTTCTTGCTCTAGATATTTCCGTGTCATTAAAACAGTGGCCAGTTTCAACAATTCACGTGAGCATTAAATTCGATTTGCAGTGCTGCTTGAGAGACAACATAAATCTCAAAAAATTTCTCACACTACTCCGGGTGATTGGACAAAGGCGACTGACGAAGTCAAACCAGTTGATTTGTTGTTACCAGACATATCTAGAAACTTCGGCAAAGGGTATCAATTAGTGCTGTACTGGAACCTTACTAATCATGGCGTAGAAGGTCTTCCACTCCCGTGGCTCACGGATTATCCTCCAAGATCACTGTTTAAATGTCACAGTAAACAGTTATCACTGCTCGATAAACGGTTTTCCACAAGGTTCCACATCGGTACATCTGCACACTAATCCGTTTGTGCTTGAAAGTGCACAGCCTCTTAATCCCCATTTTCTACCATATATTGGTAGCATTAAAATTGGTCGTGTAATGGACAAGTAACTGAAAGTAAGAAGCTACAGAGAGACCTAAACTACTTACACCACGGGGTCAAACACAGCTGGCTTCGCTGAACATGGTTAAATAGAAAGTGTTGCATGTATTTCAATCTGGCTGAACAGACTGCTTTCCGGAAGTGAAAAACTGGGTACCACTACAAACAATATTGTCTCAAGTGACTTTAGCCTGTCTCCCAACTGTGCGTCAATGGTCATGAACACCAACTCAGTACTTGAGCTACTCACTGGCTTGTTGGGACAGTTTCACACGGACTGGTTTAATATTATGTTCATTTCGGGAATTAAATACCTGAGCCTGTTGTCTCTACCGCGTGAAGGATATTAATTTCATAGTGATGGTACAACGAAGAGCCACAAATTGGACCAAGACATTGTATTCTCCACCCTACTCAGACAGATTTCGCAAACAGGGTCAATTTTCAATGTGCCACCGTCATATCAGAGGAGACCTAATTTCTGCACGTAGGATCCTCCATCAATCCCAACAACCCTCATGTAGAATATTTGTGCCGACCGAAAATGATGATCTCAGGGCTAACTCGTCGAAGCTAAATCATCCACTTACCCGTTCTACTTGTATGGAACAAAATCTTAACGCCCGGGTGTGCCCAATCTGGAACAACCTACGGAGGTCTGTCTTGACTTCGTCATCGATGCTTGAATACTAGCACAGACTTGATGCGCGTACTTGGGAAACCGAACCAAGTGGTCGGATATTTCGATCACTAGAATCATTGCAGCAGAATGACGATAGTTTTGACCTTCCAGTGTTCGTGCTCCCAGCTGTTGCCTATTGTATGTTGAGATGGGATTGTTGTATATTTGATAAGCATTGGTTGAGTTTCTGTTTCGTTCACGATCCACTCACCTTCATTATCACAGTCTTTCTATTGCTGACCGTCTGGAATCGAATCACTCTCCCGTTTTGTCTTTACTTTCGAAACTGTCTGACGCAAATTCGGATGGACATGACCATCTCCAGCCTCCCCTCATCCTTGATTTCTCTACAAATCCTATGTACATGGTGACCTGGCGGTGGAAATTACCTGCCCACTGGCTTCTTTAATTTATACTTCTGCACCCCTTTAGACGGTCCCCGCCCACTTCCACTGTTCCGGATATCTGAGTTTCACAGAAGACAACATTTCTGAATTTTCTGCAATATGGTTAACAACTCCACTAATTTGAATTTCTCTCAGGGCTCTCTGGTTTCAGAATGGTATTTTCCGTTTGCTAATCCGGTTATACTGTCAAAAGTGATCTCAGATGATGCTCCCATGCTTTTGAGAAACTGTTGAACGTCAAGGCGAACGTCTATGCACGACTCATATGTTCCTTTATTACCCGAGAGCCTGATGAAATTATTGATTGTTTCGTTTCGGATGATGAACTTGCGTACACAACTGCGTTCGCAGCAGAAGCACGCCCCTGCCTTTGCGACGTACGACTGAGCCCCATTTACCCCGTTCATGTGTACGTACCGTACAATTTGGCCAATCGGAGGCAAGCATATCCCTTAGCACGGAACGTGATTCGGAGTCACCGATAATTCTTATAATCTTCCTCTCATGATTGTCATTTACACCATCCACCTACAAATCCCCCTTCGTAACTTTACAATTCTCTTCACCCGATGACCGATTGACCACTACTAGTACGTTTGCCTTGATTATTAAGGGTGGATGTGCGAGTTCGTTTGCAGATTTTGTCGAACACATTCTTCCAAGAAAACTTCGAATCAGAGTGAGGGAAGATGGGAATTTCCTCCCAATCAGACAATCCACACAACTGTCGCCGGCCAAAAGCGAAACCGTGGAGACCGTTATCAGCGAAATGCTCAAAAATAGAATGATGAAACAAATCCAGTGATCTGATGGGTTCATTCCATGATGTCAACTGTAGAAAAAACTGTTCTTGGAGAGTTGTCCAGTTTTCCGAGCTCCAAGGGAGCATTCTGTGATTGAAGTCTTCGTTATTCGTAGTATGAATGGACCAGTGATCCAAATGTCCGGTGTCCATAATGGACCATCAATCTGCAGTTCTTCATAAGGTTTTCTTTGCTAATCTCAGACATCGAATTGTGTTCTGCACAGTGGAATACTTATTTCGGGTTACAGTCCTGTCCGTAGGACTGAATTTCGCTCCATCTTCTAGACATGGGATCATGCCCCATTTGCTCCCTAGAATTGGAGGTTGTGTTGTCCACGAGGACAGTAGTTCCGGTTGCAGTGATATTATCGAGGAACGCAACGAATAGATTTTTGCTGTACCAATCAAGTGTTAGTCTTGAAGCACAAGATGCATTTTCTGCTCAGATGAGTCTATTTTTCTCGAACGACAAAAGTCCATCGGGAGTGCCTATCCGAACGCCAAAATTAATGACTTAGGTAGCAGTGCTAGTCGGCTTACCCCTAGTCAAGCATTCTCGCCGACCATGTGTGTGTGTGTTATGTCAACCAAGCAACAGCGGCCGGACGTTTGAAAATGCTATTTCAAGCGAACACTGTGTTTGAGTGGCTGTACAATCGATAAGGTGTATTTAGGAAAAACAACATATATATGATTGGTATTGAAATTTGTTACTTTCCGAAGGGAAAACAGAAATACCAGCAAGAGAAATGACGTGGCGGTAAATCGGGAAATTTCGACTGGTCCCGGAGTCAGCTGTTCTATCAGATAGTTTGGTAACGCTGATTTTCGAGACGCCATTTGCAGAACATAAGACACTATAATTTCAGGTCCACCAAACACAAACGGCATGACTATAATCAACCGTGAGTGTCGTGGTTGCCCTGATGCTGTTGGTGCATCATTTGCCAACCAGGAGAGCTCTGGCTGATTCATACAGCTGGAAAACATAATTTGATTGATGTAACACTGTTTCACATCGTCCAACCAATTGTTCTATGTATTGCCATTTGCAAAACCATTTGTGACTTAGAACACATCTCTCGATTTTCTTCTTCTGGAGTGCGTACATTCAGTAACTCAGGACTAGATCTCAACACCAGTAAGACAAAATATCAGAAGCGACCACTGAAACAGTGTGTACGTGTGTGTGTGGCACGTGGCACCAAGGCGAATGAGAATGCACTGCTGCTCAACGAGTGCAGATACAGGTCAGTCATGCAAATGAGTGCACATGTTTGTTGTTCTGCGTTTTCACATGGGTTGTAAGGAAATTCGTGCAATGTACAACTTTGCAGATGAAGCGTCCTTTGTGGTCACATCACTCCTGGTTCTTCGGGGCTAGTATTGTGCTCGAGCTAGTATATTACGAGTTGAATTACTGCAATTGGTTCGTTTTTGTTTGTCGCCTGTTATTCTTCAATCGGGAGACAAATTTAAGCAGATTGTTTTCTTCCGGTGCGGGTGATTTCAAATCCGACTCTGGGCCTTGGTGCCATCTGGCAAGGTACCATGCAGTCTCTCTCGAAACTCGACTGATTAATCCCGTCACGGTTGACCATTTAAAATACTGATCACTTATTGACAAATTTTCGGTTTAATGTCATGGCAATACACGTATCTTGAATGGTTATTAGACGCACCCAACCGCGTGAAACCCTGACTGGGCAAATAGCCATTGGAGTTTTGTGTACGAAACCGAACGCAATCGACAATTTCTGGTACACTGTAACGCACGAAGATCTTGAAAAGCATAATCATCCATATTCATGCACTACAGGGCTCACTGAGTTTTGCACCTTACCTTTCGGAAATAAACAATGTTCCTACGGGTCTGCCGTATCGTTGGATATTCTATTTAATCGAATCAGTCTATCAGTAATACAATGGAAGGAGCTCTAATCCAATAAACTTGTTCAGCAATCGTGGATGCTCAACTTTCAGCGCACTGTCATCCAAATTATGTGAGCTCAGCAATATGCCCTGTACAAACCACCGTTCTCCACCACGGTTTCAGTTACCATGCCGTGTTCCCAGTGTTTCGGACAGGCGGGGTTGTGTGTTTCGGAGCTTGATCGATTTCTCCCTCACCCACCCACACACAATTACTTCTCATGTGTACCAATGCAGTTCATCAACTCGGGTGCGCTGACTTGCCATCTGTCTGGTGTTCTACTTCTCAAGGTTACTGGTATCTGGTTGTCGTTCACACATTCATGCTGTGCTGTGCTGTTTGCCTACGAGTATAGCACATCTAGGGGATGGATAACCAAATCAGATCAAGCCACTACAATGTTCTGTGTGCAGAGAGGCAGAGTTTCTGCAATATTTTTTTTTTACCTACGCTCATCTTCAGCAACTGTTTAAATAAATGTGCGTGGGATACAAACTGATTAGCATAACCAAGGAATTTAAGGACAAGTTAAGGAAAATTGGTCGGTATCAGTTATGAAAAGATCCGTTGATTTAATTTTGACGTTAATCCAAAAATGAGAATTTTGGATTAATTCAGAAGTCGGGATAAATAAGGAATTAACGAAGAACGGTAACGCCGAGTAAGTGCAAACAAATGTATTGATGTCTAGTGTGAAGATGTAGCAATACACTGGGAAAGCTCAGAATATAGGGGATGGGATGTGTCCGATAAGATTTTTGTTGAAAATCGTTCATGCATTTTGAAATGATGGGAAACAGCGGAATTAACCAAGTGTTTAGGAAGGGATGTGACGAAAAGGGGGAGGATTTCATAAGGATCTGAAAAAGTGTAGTCTTTTGAAAACAAACCAAGGTATACAACAATTAAACAATATATCCGGTGAGGGAGAACACAAACCTTAATAAACCAACTCTCCAAGTGTTGGAGAATGGAAACAGAAGTAACGTGCCGGAAGTAAAACGAAAGCTTCCAGACTCCGCTAAAAACGTCAATAACATGAGGCGAACATGTGTTGTTACGCAAAATAATCCACAGATTTTTGGCAGCAAGTAGCCGAGGTTAAAGTTTACTATTCACCAGAAGAGAGGGGCAGGCCTTAGAAAAACTCATACCGATTCTTGTTCATGACAGAGAACAAAGTGACAACCATTTCGATCATGTCAGGATAAAAATTGAGAGACTGACTAACTTGCTAACTCGGGTGAGCTGTGGAGTAGGGTGGGAGACGAAAGAAGAGTTGGGTGTTTCATGCCAAACACCACATTATCTGCATAATTGAATACAAATGTGTGTGGAAGTGAAACTACAACGGAAAACCAGCACTGAAATAGGAATTGACTGCTAACCTGAATAGAAAACTACTATGGTAAACTTTTGCTGAGGTGATTAATGGTCAGTGTGTAGGGTGAAGAATGACCGAAACGTTGTACTTGTGAATAACAGCGAAAATTTTGGCATTTGGAAAAAATGTAAGCTGTTTATGACAAGCCAGATGAAGGAAGATCAACAGAAGCAGAAGTGAATTGCTCAACAAACTTGTCACGGGCTTCGAACTAATGAACTTGGTCAAGGTGGTGCAGAGACTCCCAGTACACTTTGAAGCAAATTCGGATTATTTTGCCAACACTTTCATAACGTCCAACAGAGGTACGGGAGGACAGCGGGAAAACGTTTGCGATAACGTAACACTGTAGCATGATGTGCAAATCGTGGCTTTCAGGCGATACACACAAATTGCTTTTATCTCAACAGAAAATAATTTTCACGTGATTAGATTGGGTGAGGCTGTGGTGAAGTTGGCAGATCTACAATTGATTTCGTAATCAAATTTCAGATAATCATACAGACTGTTCCTTACGATCACACTGTTCTTTAGACAGAGAAAACATCACACGCCGACATTTTGAAATGTAAAGTGTGAGAGAATAAGAGGCACGCTAATCTGAAAAGTCTATCTTGCAAGTCCAAAGAGTAGATAAGAACCAGGTGTATACTTCCTACCACCGTAATATTTGCACTTTTGAAGATTAACGTATCTGATCAGAATGAAAAGAAAAATGTATGAAGTGATGGTAGACGACAGTCGTTCATTGAAACATCCTTCGGATAGCATATCACCAGAATTCACAAAATATTACAGCTCGTGAGGTCTCCGTTATTGTTATGAACTGATAGCATAAACATGTGATGATCACTAGCCAGTCTTAGTGAAGGCATCTCAAAGCAAATGAGATATACAGTAGTACAGATTTCTCCTATCGCTGTCGTATTCTTGATTCACTAGTTGGTTGGTAGTTGATTGAAGGAGTAAAGGGCATGGTAACAAAGTGCTCACTTTTCTACTCAGAAAGGTTGTTGAATCTGTACTGAATCTCCACGTATCGTCAGCATGTAAAAAACGATCCGAAGCCGACCCACAAAATGTTATGACAACTGTCGCCTCATTAAGCCTTGTCCGTATCACTGTGTCCGGGTCATTCGCTGATCCTTTAGGAGTGGATCAGTCACATGGAATGTAAACAACACATTTTTACTCAACTGTCTAACCCCATCTGAAACATCCTGCTCAAGTCTTTCAACATGGTATCGTTAGCGGTTTACTTTGATAGATAACGTGAGGCTTTTACCGGTGCTGGTGACCAGCGCGGGCATCTGGAATCCTCTGAAATGATGTGCGACCGTCAACACTGACAGACAAATTCAATTGTTGTCTACTGAAGAAAGTTCGTTTTAAGTTTGATTACACATGGTTGAACTGTGCCTCGTTTTCTATAGTCTGTGTTCACCTCTCTTTGTCATGCTCCATACTCCGATGATTTGTCGTTTCCGAATCGAACATACGTATTTTAATCTACGCTTTTTCAAGACCACTTAACAAGAAGTTTGGTACACATAAGCAATGCAAATTGTCCCGGACATACAAAAATGAGATCTCATTTTACACAGCTTTGGTGTGAAGTATTTTTCACAAACATTTTTCCGGAATAAAATGTAACGACAGTAACAGACAAAAATACGAGCTCATCATAGCATATAGTGACAATTGAATGTGTACAGCCAAAACCATCAACGAAGTGCAGGGTACAAGATACCCGCCTTCACTAGTAACTATCCCTGCATAAACGAATGTGCTTGAGAATATGCATATGATTATTCGGTCGTGTCCCATGTGAAGTCACTGATCAGCAGGACTGCCACGTGAGGGTAAGGCAGAAGTTAGAATCTCAGTCGCTACAAACATAGACACTACTGGCAAGCCGAAACAAGAGAGCCACTTGAGTATAGTGTTCCTCTTCAAAGGAGATCGGATTAAAAGTCAGCTGGAGTGCAAAATCTGCGAGTAATTGAGTTCTGCTCAAATTAGGTGGCACTGAGTTAACAAGAAAATCGGTGACACCAAGCGGTTATGCTCAACAGAAAAACCATTCAACTATCAAGTATCATGAATAGTTTGGGCTCTTTCTGTTGAATATGGGAAAATTGGTTCGAGCGATAAAATGACAGTTACCATATGTTATTGATTGTTACACCAAAGTATGAAAACCCTCGTATTATGTCCAGTGCCTAACATCGTTCTTCATGTCACACCACTTGGTGGCTCGACTGATTACTGTTTGTGTGCTGTCTCACTGGAGGAACTGTTCACTCTTCGTTAGATCAGCAAACCATCCCTCAAGTTTTTGGATTAGTCCCCTGAAACAGTCTACTGATTGTGCTTCTTAGCGTTCCAAAATGTGTAAAACGTTTTCAGCCAAAATTCTCTCTGACAAAACTCACTCCATTTACTCCAATATATCTCAGTGTACCTTCACATTTTTTACCGGACCTCGGTACAAACGTTCACTTGCACCCGCCAGTTCTCATCATTCATCCGTTATTCTGTGTTTACGATGAGATCTGTACAAACATACCCATTCTGTTCTCGAATTAACCATAAAACTGTTAGTAGATCTTTCTCTCAATTGACGTTGATTGTGACAATCCGCTAACATTTCTGTGTGATTCATGATGACGAGTACTATTTTATGGCTCAAATACACTTAGTTACGTGCTCTCTATTTTCTGAGGATGTGAGCAGTTAGAAAGCTGAAACTTCACTTCTCGGGGTGCATAAAATGTGTCACTGACTTGACTTGACAAGACTTGAAAGAATGGCATGAAAACAATCGATTAGAGCGATTATATCCAAACCACCAAACCAAGAGGATTAGTTAAGAACTTCGAATTCGCCTATGGAGAAAATAAGCTGGACTATGTCTGGACGACATACACGGAAAGAAACTCATGGGTCAATCGAGTCAGAACTCAGTGGTGCATACTGTGAGAATTTATTCTATAATCCATGACTGGACACCTTAAATTGCGTTAGCAGAAGTTATCTTCTAGCACAACTTACAAAATTAACATGACACTGGTTCGGATAGTAAGCCCCCGGTCTATGTGACCACTGCCTATTAATATGGCTCCTGAAATCACGCGGGTGCGACAGTGGTCGAACACTGCATTCTAGATAGCCTGATCACACACGCAAACGCGGTAATCAAAACATCGAATGTGTAACTTGAGTTAAAATTGAATCACTCCGTCCGACCCCACGGAACGGAGCGCTTGGCAATGGTTCGCTTCGTCTGGTCAATCGAGCAAAGGTCAGCGGCGATGTATGAATCATTTCACACCCTACAAAGCATACGGTAGGCGTAACAACTACGATCAATCGATAAACTCGAATTAGTCTCAGTACCGTCAAATAGTTCGGTGTTTCGAGCACATTAGACGTGGAAAGAACCGCTTCGACAGTGTGCATGGCGTTTTAGAACGTGTTACTTTATAGTGAACTATCAGTCGAATTATACAGAGAAAACCACTTGACTCAGCGTTTCTCGACTGTCATGACGTCGCCCCTTGATAGTACACTTAACCCAAATGGCGGACGATTAGAAACCCACGTAAAAATGCACACAGTCTGATGAACACAAAGCGTGTAAGGAAATAAGTATACGCATGAATATGCGATCTAACCCATCATCACCTGGGTAGACCAATTTGAAGGCGAACGATGTGGTATGTAGTTTGTTGGGAATAAACACCAAGTGATGTGTGTCGTCGCGGGTCTCTGAATTGATCAGCATAGAAACAGTGTTTTCCAGCCGGTGATCATTGGTATTGGAGCATATTGTTTGTGTCTGTAATCTATGCTCAAGAACCTTGAGAATAGCCTTACGGATTAACTAACAGATGAATGTTTAGGCAACGAAATCATTCTTGTGCAGTGTGGAAGAACAAGATGTTAGTCTTCAGAAGAGATAAACGCGCCTCAGAGAGGTTCTGAATCGGGACAGATAATCAACAACAACAACAACAACAACAACAAAAATCAGACCACGAGATTACCGTAACATGTTAAATTTCTTACTCCAAATGGAAGATTAACCCAATCCGTAACTGCCATTCCATCCTCATGTCTGAACTCACAAGAATTTGGTGCAGTAAACTGCATGCGGATGAAAAATCTGAGCCATTAGGACATTGCTAATAGTTGTGAATTAAGGTTGTAAATATCCAGGGAGAGCTCTGATGTTTCGGAGCTTGCGAAAACCCACGAGTCCCATGGACTGTGCTGACCTATCACAACAAATGTCCTTTGAATTACTCCTTCACTATTATATGCGTTAGTAGTCTGTCGTATTTTATTGTTCTGTTCATTGTTATCGTAAGATTAACGTTAAGAGCGAAATTCAAGGAAAAGTGTACTGTGATGCTGTACTCTTAGGACAAGACGTCCAGTAAAACGAGGTCTCTGTTGTCCAATTCGCACCCTTCGATATCGCTCATGCGTTCGCGTTTATGAACGAGAATTCCAGTCCAAAACCAAGTGGAGTATCCATTGAACCCTCGTGTACACTCCGATTGCGTATGTTTGGTTGACGTTATCTGTCGTATATTTTGGTTTGTTGTTTTCCGTCTAAAATAAAACGACCTGGGTTTTACAAAATGCTGCTTTTTTCGTCTATCGCCCTTGTACTTCAAACAAGCTCCCTGCGAATTCTGAACCACCCTCTCCCAACAGGGAATTTGTCAGGTCGTATGTACCGTAAAACTGTACGTTCCATTTTTTACCAATGAGACTTTGGCCTAATATCTTACTGGGACCTCTATCAATTGAAAATATATTTAGGTCGCGAACTGAGTTCACTGGTCCACTCCACTCATGAATGTCTAAAAAACGCCTTGTAAAACAAACGAGGCGAATGTGTAATTTCAGACTAGAAAGCTGGATTCAACTAGACTAAATCGCCTTAAATACATGCACATATGATCGCACGTGTTCATATACACATTAGGATATTAGAATATAGTAGTCGCCAAATTATTGCACCTAAATGATATTCAACTCGGGGAATATGGCCAGGCGGTCTTCAGAACAGACGCTACCATATCGTGTGATCAACAACCATTCTGGTGTCTTGAATCTCGTGCACTAGCACGGTCTACAGCGCATCACGTGGTACTTTGTATCATGCATACTATTTGTGCATTATATTACAGAGTAAGAGGGGATGGTGGGAATAATTGTGCTCTGGCAGGGTGTACTTTGATCGGACACGTGTTCCGTCAGTAACTGTCGCACGATCACCTATAGAGACAAAATACGGTCAGCCGGTGTCGTATAAGATGTTTGCCAATTCCAAGTACAAGTTGCTGGCGCTTGAAACCAGCTGTGCAATTAGTACTTTTTTGTGTGGAATGTCCAGTTCGTAGAGAACATGCTTCTGATACCTAGTGGAAGACTTCCTGTGCTACTACTATGTTGACATAGAGGATGGCCATATGTAATGAGCTGAATCAGAGGGCTCCGATCTGTTCAGTTTAAGGAGCATTAAACATCTAACAATGATAATGTACTGAGGGCAGACAGTAAGGATGCAGAAATGAGCAACGGATCACTTGATTGGATCTACAAGTCTATTTTGCAGCGCTGAGGAACAACTGCCAGTAGAATGTGCACTGCTGACAAAATCTAACGGGAGAAAAATTTTAACCTTGCACAGCCTTTTGAAAAGTGTCCGTCTGGTAGTCTGTAGGAATGCGAGAACAAGTGTTAAATGAAGGTGCGGGGGTGCAAAGTATGGTAATCACTTTCCTACCCACTTATTTGAATTGCGTTCACCATCTGCTATTTCTGTCTTGCTTGCCGAAATTATTAGACACAATTGCACAGTAAGGCGGACGGTGTACAAGACGGATGGAAACTCATATAGTGCAGCGTTGTTCAGTTGACCTCTGTACAAAAATAGTCAAACACAGTGAACGCAAAAAAGCACGTTCACCTTCCACTGTAAACATCAACAAACTGTTGAAGTTGGTTGGTGCTCAGCAACGTTTTGGTTCGAAAGTAACTTCTTGTCCTATAAGTTAGGGTAAGCAAAAGTGGTATAATTATGATAGCTGTGTTCGTAAGTAAGAAACGACAAATGCGAAAATGGACAAACAGCAACATCATTGAACGAAACAGTCAGAAAACGAACACTGGCAGATGCCAACATTTCGCGTCGGTTCGTCAGCACCGAATAACCAATAATACACAAGTTGATGTTTACAGCACTTTCAGAGCACAGCACATTCTGAATGACACTCACTGCAATCTAGGTGTATGGAAGCTGAAAACTCACAATCATTTTTGTACACACAACGAATGTTTGAAACGTTTTGTTACAAAGGCTTCAGTAAAGTTTAGGAACCGTGTTTTTTTTTGGTGTTACACTGTGATGGTGAATGCCGGGGTTCTGTCCACGTTGTAACCGATTGACTGGATGTGTCGTCCGATGGACGAAACTGAGGGCTTACGATTCTCTGTAACTAAGTTGTTTCGGATTATGTAACCTGGTTGTGAGCTCAATTAGGTACACCTTCCTGTACTCTTGAGACCGGTGATTTATCGGTCCTCCTTATGTAAAGTTTTCCTCAGTTACATGAAAACTGACATACGCAGTGTAATTTTGCACTGATGAATTGATCGAGTATGTGGCTTTTCTTTTCGTTGTTCCGTATTTTTCTACATTTTGTATTGAATGTCTAGCAATAGACAATTCTCTATAGCAGGCGACTTTTGCAGTCCCAACTATACGATTTCTACCCCCATTCTGTACACACGACGTTAAACATGGTGCCATGTACCGCATCGAAGTATATGGAAAAACCAAATCCCCGACTACTCATCAGTAATCTAAAATATCGCCTTGCAGGTTTAATGAGTTCTGTGATCTCGACCTGTCTCGGAAGTCCTAATCGCGGGGTTATCGATTGGAGTTAACAGGCAGTAACTGTGTCTCCTCTCGAGACGATCGGGCAACCTGATCATTGCTCACAAGCGAGAGTGGTTGAGCGTTCAGATTTGATGATTCGGTCGTGCCTAATGTGAGGTCAATGGCGCAGTGGTTAACACGGTTGCCTCATGATTGGAATGACCGGAGTTCAAATCCCGGCCGTGGCAAGGATATGCACTACTGACGAGCTCTAATGAGAGCGAAACTCGAGTCTAGTGCTTGTTTTCGAAAGAGGCTGGTTGAATAGTCTATTTGAATGCGAAGGCTGCGACCAAATGTGAGTGATAGTGAACTTGAACACTTGTTTCTGTCGATTGGCTAGCCAGTGTTGGCTAGCTGCACTACAAAGGCGCCCACTTGCATGCTTCCTGGTATTGTTCTTTCCGGTTCACAGTGGATGCGTGGCGTATGAGTGGAGCCACAAACGGTGCAGCGCAAGTTGCTTGTGGTGATGGTTGAGCTCAAGCGTCCTCTGGCTTAGGACATTGTGACAAGCTAACCCCTAAAGGATGTTGCCAACCGGTTTTGTAGGCTACCGTTTACTTCCAAAGTCCGATGGTTTCGGTGGTTGATGTTTGTTATACACGGTATTGACATGTCACGTGACTGGCACTCTACACCTAGCAAAGTGACTCAGGATTCATCCCTAATACTATCCGTCCTCGAGGTGTCACAGCTTGTGAATCCCCGCCTGACGATAAAAACATGGAGGAAAACGGCAGATGCCACTAATGAAAGAGGGAAACCTCAAGGCAACCGTGATACCTCGCATCGGTGGATCACAAAGTTCCGACCTGCGTTTATCTTCTGCGAATGTAAAGCCATGAGTATCGGTCACTCATTACGTACCGAGTATACCTTGGAGTGCGAGAGGTTAGGTAGTGCTGCCCCTGGGAAAAACTCATGAACGGTCGTGTCAAGAGTGTAAAGCGATTGGATTGGACAAACGCATTGATACGAAGTCAACCGGCGATTAGGAGAAAGCTATGGCTAATCAATGTCGAAAACGTGAGCAGACTGGCATATCAGCGCAGTGACCATTTAGGATAGCTTGCTTGCCTTACCATCGGATTTTGTCATAACGAGCATTGGACTAAAACAAGCTGTTTAGGTGCGCCACGCGTTAAAACAGGCGAGCTACAAGCAGAACGGAGCCGACCAATACGAAAGCCAAGTCGTCAGCACCAATTGTAATTCTTCATGTTACTGATGTCTCTTGTCTAATAACGTAACCAATAGAAACTCAGTAAACTGAGATTTGGTTTGCGCCACAAGTCCTGCTTTTGATTCCATTCCGGAAGGTAGCCACTTTTCAACAAGGAGTACCCGGCTCAAAACCAAACCGCACATCGACGTTGCAAAAGACTACTGGGACGCTTGGGATGCTGACCCAGTTGTTTATTATCTCTAAGGTAGGGAGCTTTCAGTTGATCTTCGCCCCACTGTAACGCTTTTATTCAAACTAAGCAGTGAACGTCGTCGGCTGTATCCTAGCGGAACTAAAAGATTAATGGCGGAGTCCAGGTCAGAGTTACGAGCTTGTTCCAACGTCACAGTCGCCATCCCACTTGGGAAGATTTTCCAACCTGTAACATTCCTCTGTGAATGATCAACACGTCAGCAGCGAGTTCCTATTGGCCGGCAGAGAAATTGAGTCATCCACTGCACACTGAGGCACATTTTCACGGTTAGCACGAGCCACTGGTCCAAGAGTGGTTTCAAGCGAAGGTCTGACGTACAGACTCATAACGCTATGAGGGCTTACAAGCATCACGACCACCGGTATAAAATTTGAGTGTTGTGCATCCCTAATTTCAGTGTGACCTATTGCCAGTTGAGGTTAACTTATATCATGCTTCACTGTGTACATCACCGTTACAATTACTTCCATATTTCAAATTCATCTCTCAAGACAGAAGTCAGTAAGGATATACTATATGTTGCATTCCTCGAAGTCGTTTCATTGCACCTTATCAAGTACCGGTTGCAGTGGAGAAAGGACATCCGCTGTGAAATAGTCGGAAAAAAAATTCGGACACAAGTCCAAGTTCATCTGCAACACATTTAGTGTATCACGGTCAAACCTGTTACCTGATAAAGTGGAACTGATAAGGACCGCCCTAATCGTAGATGGAGCTCCTATCGCCTTTATAGACAAACACAAGTCCAAGTGATTTTTACCATAATGGCCTATTGTTCCCAGGTTGAAGGATTTTCTGCAATCTCCCTAGAAAGATGACGATGTCGGCGACTTCTAAGGAATATGTCTGGCAAGGGAAGTAGCACAGTTTCAATGTCAATGTGGTCTTCTGTAACACACGTATATGGATTCCATCCGTTAAGATTCTATTCTCTGTGTGATGAATCTTGTTATATTTACGAACTGGCGTTTAGACGCTTGTCCGCTTACATCGGCAATGGTGAGATAGAGTTGCATCAATCGGTCGAGGAGCATATTCCGGTGTGAATCAGAACCAAGAATGAAGGTAACAATGTGACACAATCGAACGATAATTCAACAAGTAATTTGGATGAAGCATTTGGCAAACGTTATGCTCTCTCTCACTTCCGGACTGTCGCCCAGTAACTGAGTCACTGGTACAGGGACAATCCCGGAAAGCAACACAAACAAAGCAGGATCCGAAATCTGTATTTAGTTACGACAAATTGACAACGTAAAAACGGCCACAAACCTCAATTATAAACAATCCCAACCAGGTAGTCGACAACCGTCCGTCAACTTTGAATTACATGAAATATCAACATGAGACAAATTGTTGGGGCTCATTATGGTGGACCTGTCAACAACAAAACTTGCTACACTTTCACATAGACATAAGTACCTCAAGTAGCAAACCTCAACCAGTGAGAAAACAGCGGAGCAATAAACACGATGATGAACCAAGAGGTTAACGGCACGGGTGGTTAGACGTGTGCTGTCCGGGGTCATACAAGGATACGACAGAGGTCTACGTCAGCTCATGCACAAAAGAGCAACGAGCGTCTTTCGGTCAGGGGGGAGACGCTGCTTGGAACAAGCCTAAACAAGCGTGAAAGTGATCAGGGTCGAGGAACCACTGTATAAAGTCGACCAACATAAACACCGATGCATTGCAGCTTCACGAAATTTCTCATCCAAAATGTGGTAGCCAGCGCACCCTTTGTTCATATCGTCCGACAGGAAATCGAACGTATATTAACATTGCAGGCTTAGTCTAGCCTACAAAAATGTAACGGTTTCAAAGATTTCTTGTATTGAACGATCCTTCTAATTCTGATAAACAAGGTTTTTACATCACTTACATTGTAAGTGGTAGGCATGTAATGGAAAAGTGAAGTGCAGTGAGTACAGATGTAGAATGACGGGCAAACTTAAGGACTGAACTCATCGAGACTAAATAATGTTCATGAAACGTCCAGCGTTGCTGGGAAGTAGATATGGTGTGCCGAGAGAGCTGGCACTGCGAGGCAGTGAAGCCGGAATGCAATGTGGTAAAAGAGTGTTTCAATCGACGGTCAATCACCGGTTTTGTAGGACGGACCAATACACGGTTGCAGTCACCGCATTTGGTTTCATAAACGCAGTCTGTCTGG
>QNGE01007630.1:8599-21775 GCA_008508345.1 Paragonimus westermani | reverse complement strand
TACTTTCGTCTCCACGACAGCGCCGTCGCGCATGGCCCGTCATAAACTCCTCGCCCGGTGAATCAAACTTCATTCCTGTGCCAAACATTCGTGCCCAGAATCCCAACGTGATTCAGCATCACACATTGAACGTTAAATGATCCACTTTTGGGGATCTGACGCTGTTAGCAAAATGGCTGTCTCACATTGGAAGTGGCAAACGCCTGCATTGGTCGTCTGCCAGACCCCAGTGAGGCGATAAATTGTTGGTGCTGAGTGTTGGTTTAATGGGGATGAGTTTCAAAACGACCGACAGCAAAGTGTCCCCGCACGAACTGGTGTCCAACGAGTTTATATAGTTTGTAAAATAAAAATGGAACATGATGGTAGTCAGAACAATGCGCAACAGCAACAAAGTACGCACTTTCTCGCAGGACATTCAGACAGGTTATTTCGTACACCTGGCGATCACTGCTGTCCACTAAATGCGAGTAACGTCTACTTCGCGTCCGGTGAGTAAATGTGTCTACTAACTCCTACGATCCAACCCAGCTTGTTCACGCTCCATCAGTCAACAACAACTTGCAGTAAAGTGGGTCACACGTAGGAGGTAGGTATGGCATAATGTCCTTTCTAAGAGCTGTTCGTTTTTTATCGTCGTACGCAATCGCGGCAGAAATTAATCAGTCAGGTGAACGGTGAACTGTGTATGCTCACCCTAGGTAAAAATGCGAAAGTTAATTCTGGCCTGAACTAGGGCCAACCACAATAGTTGGTTTCTAGGCAAGACGCACATGCAAAAACCCAGAAAAACTCCCGGAGCGCAACACTTGAATAACCGAACTGTCTTCCGGCAGCTTTGTTCACTTCAGGCCACCGATCTACTAATAACGTAGTCAACAGCAACCAAGAAATCAGCCGTTGTCCATTAGGTTATTGCCCGGGGAAGTAAAAAATCCACCACGTACAGAACATTGCACACTCGAATGAAACGGCAAGGGTTTCGGATCAACATATCCGATGTCAAACGGATGGATAGCATACGTACAACACATGCATACAGATAAATATCAACTCTCGTTGGCACCCTTAGAAAACTCCCTTTTTCCTGTTGCCGCTTTGACAGCCACTATGAAATTGCACCCGGCAACTCCTTTCCCCCGTTCACTCAGAAGCTTATCACCCCATACACTGGCAGCATACCCGCTGTGACTGTTGAGCCCGGACGCCCGGTGGTTATTCGAGCCATTCTTATTGCACTCGCAACGTCTATCAATAGGCTGGATTGGGAATAGGGACATCCGTAAGTAACGAGCATTAATAAATCCTGAGGCAGTCAAGCAACTGATTGAGATCCAGAAGGAGAGACTGTCGCATGGACGAGTTTTTTAATCAATAATGTGTTAATGTACAAGAAAACTATAACCCAGATGGAGGTAAATAACGACAATCCTCGACATTGAACCTGCCAAACATACAAGCTCCGAGATTGACGGTTCACGTAAATATGATCAAATGCAACAGCCACGCAATGGCGGAGCGATCAAACGCAAACAAAGCCAGGGTACATAGAAACGAAGGTCCAGAAATGGAGAGTGAAGGGAAGACAACGTGGGAACAAGTTTTCACAAGTAAACCATATTAAGATTTTGTAACAAATCAAGATTACCATTCGCGGCAAAAAGGGACCTGTCACGCGCGTAACTCAAATGGACGTGCTGTAACAGTAACGACACCAACCAAACTGCGCGCCTAACANGGTGCGTCCACATTGCCCGAAGGTTGGTCCGCGAAGTCACGGACATCCAGAGTAGAGTCGGCTGGCTTGCATGTTACACAATTGTAACAGTAACGATACCAACCAAACTGCGCGTCTAACATCCTGTGCTTTTTCCCTCCCCCTTCCAGGTCTCGCGGCGGCCACGTACTTGGACAAGACGCAGGAAGAACTAACAAGAGGAAACAACGCATAATTGTAAGACGCTTGTTTTGCTGGCTTGTATACCGTATAACACAGTACACTGTCATGCTCCTGTTCTTGCATGTCTTACTGAACACGCCTTTCCTGCGGACTTGTGTGCTCCATTGGATGGTTGCGAATACGGCTTCCAACTAACCAGTTCTGTGACTAACTCTCGTACGATCCCTTTTTAGCACGTGGACATTCCGTCCCCTGCCCAGTGAATTACTATCGCTCAAGTGAGTTTCCCCACTGTGGAATATTACACAATTGTTGGTGTTGCGACGGTGTAAATGCGCTTTCTTTCGGAGTAATTCTCCATGTGTGATAATTATTTGACAGTTCCTTGTTGATGACTGATCCATGGTATGCAAATTTGATGAAATATTCCTTCTTACATATTCTCCCGGCCTATTGTAGGGGAATTTGATTTAATCTTACATTACATTTTAGATGATGGATTATTTGCAGGGTTTCAAAGATGTCTTCAAGGATCGGGATTTTTCGAGCTCTAGAAGTTGTTTAAATGGACATCTCAAGGATTTCAGTGTTCTGCACGTGCTTGGTTCAAACAAATATGTTTGCTGCTGAGTTTGCTTGATAGATCTGGTATCGGTGTATAAAACAAGAGCGACGTGAGAGCGAGAACCATGGATTCAGACGTGTTTAGTGAGTTAATTCACATACTTCCCACTGTACAATTCCCGTGGTACATGTTGCAACCACACTTCGACGTCGTCAGGTGAAGAACCAGAATGGTTGGTAACGCTTCCGTATTGGAACGCAACCACGACCCAACTGCCTTCCTGTACGATAGGCATCCCACAAATCGCCGGGTCATTGAAAGTGAAGTCTGCCACTCGAGGCATCTTTTCGAATACAACACACCAATTGCTGGGTTGAATCAGTGTGCTGCGGATGTTCATGGAAAGTATAAAACGACCATGGATATTTGCAATATCCGTCATCGGTTGAAACCGTCGGAAATGAGTAAGTCGGCTAGCTTACATCAATGTTGCAGAAAATCTGCCACATATTCTGAATCATATGGAGAAAACGGTGTACCACGTTTCGTCAAAGAAGACAATAATAGATAACCGCAGATATGTTTAGCAGGAAGTCAACAAGTGCAGTTATCCAGACGATTTTTTGATGTGGTAAAAATCGATTTTAAGCGTGGAACCAACCGTCACAAGTGGGCTTCCTAGCACTTCGCGTACGCCGCCATAGCCTGAAGCCATATAAGCTCCTGTTTACAGACCGCATGGGTCATGGACGGACCGTTATGTATGCCTATGTTCGAAGTTAGAAGTACGCTTCGCAGTGCCATTTATTCGAAACATTCCAGTAGATAATGGGCGACCACAAACATATCAAAACGTTTGTGATGGATAGAATGGCGACCCAAATTCGAGTGATGCGAGCGTTGTTTGGGTGCGACATAATGCTATACCACTTCCATGTTCGAGATGATTTGAGGGAACAGGTAATTTGGTGTAATTAACCTTATAACCGTCAGTCAAAATAACTCATTTAAGAGCCGATATCCATTTTTTCGCATGTCTGATTGTGACAACTCAGAAGAGTGTATGCACGTTTCTGACAATCTATTTTGATGCTTCAACCGCGATGTTACAATTATCAAGCAAGCAGACCAGAGCTTCATGAACTCCACAACGTACAATCGGATTCATAGTAAGCTTAATTGAGCCATTCATGTACAGGAAGAGGTTAGCCAATTGGAAAACCGAACAAACAATTGTCTGGAGGGTGCCAATGGGCGACTGAAGAAGCACACTCACTCAAGGGATCATTTGGCCTCGGCCATCAAAACCAATCTTTCCCATAGCGAGTAGCTAATGCGGGAGTTTGAGATGCAGTGCACCTACAGTTGTGACGGCCGGGAGGAGGCCAGCGTTGGCGTGTACGTAAAGAATATACTCTGTCTGCTAACAGTGTTCGACAGTTAACTGGTGCCGAAGCATCTCAATGGGTGTGCTCCCCCTCTACACTGCGAACGACTGGACGAGTTCAAGGTAATTGCACTTCGTGTGATGTCAACTGGTAGCTTCGTGTAACCAATGAAGGGACACAGTACACAATGAACATCAGTGACTGGGCGTGCGAATGTAATTTCCAAAGGTCCATGTGGTTACTATGCATTTATATGTTGTCCGTATTTTGAAGATACTATGACCACATTTTCTCCAGGCCGCTTCTTAATTCACTGACGATGGTTTGCTGAACACAATCTGCCTAGAAGCAGTATGTTCCGCAGAGAGGCCACTGTCGGCGGTACTTATGCACTTCCACTGGATTACGGAATGCTGCATCAGGGGTTGGCCAAGCTGCACGATGTGAACCCCAGAACAGGAAGCCGCTTTGTCAAGGCTACCATAGGTTTCATGCACCAATCGATTGAGAAAGCTAAGGTGGCCTAACCACGGACTGACTTTCAGACCTACCATATCACGTAACGCTCAACTTTAGACTCCCACACACAGCATGAAGAGAACGTCTACTGAGGCAGAACCGAAAGCACGGAGGCTGCGTAAAATAGGATAGAATAATCGAGATAATAATGTACACATAATAAATACTTTCTGACACTTACATATCATTTCTACCTCGTGGCTACGTCCAACCATAAGTCGTGAATTTGTGACTATAAAGTGCATGTAGGCTGATCGTCGAGCATAGAATTCAGTGCATCACACAGAGAGCCTTCATGCGGTAGCAAACTACGCTTCTCGTTCAGACACTTTACCTCCTGGAAAGCATATGAATTTTCGCCTCTTTATGGGTTCATGCAACTCCATGAACTCATCGATTTCTTTGATACCATAACGCCAAACCTGCTTAAGTCCGATTACAGTGATTAGTAAGTACGGTAAGCAGATAACGCCGGATTACGCCCACATAATGCGTGGAAATCATCAGCTACAGTCTTACCCGCTCACCAACGGCGTCCCCAAATTCCGGTGATCTCTAGTTCCACTTGAGGATGGTCATAAAAACTCGCTTTGATCGACTGTCGAGCGCAGAGGTTCGCGAAAAATGGGTTGCAACTCACATCATGCACGTCCATTAATCATTCGTTGTCAACTCCCTTAGCTAACAACTCACAAAATTTCAGCTACTCCGTTAACCTATTTCGACATTAAATTACCGCGATTCCTCGGCGTCCTTGATGAAAACCTTTTAAAAATTAAAACGAATATTTCCACAGCACGATTAACATATTTCATGCTTCTCAGAGAGTTCTGTCTACCGCCATTCATAACATATTCCCAACTCACATATTAACAGTCTATCAACGTAAGCAATTACTAACTTCGTATAATTTTTTGCTGAATTGAGCTTGGATTCTGGTCGTTTACAGGGATTCTTTCACTTATCGTGAATAAAAAATCTTTCCACGCATATTTCTCGATGAATTACGGGCGGGCATATTTCGGTGAGGACGTTTGTGATGGCTTAGATCGCTATGCAACTGAAGACAGATCGTGTGGGGTTCGACTGCGACGTCACCTTGTGTCACTTCCATATACGTGACGCAATCCATGAGCACGTATGTCGGTAAAATTTGTCCGCCATGTTTGTTAAGGACGAACTCTTTTTCTAGACATTATCTCTTGAACCGAGTGCCTACGGTGAACAAGGAGCAGAATTAAGCTGCGCCCTTTCACCGTATAGCATAAGTACAAAAGTGAATTGGATATAATCCGCTGAAGCCATACGAAGTTTGTGAGGTATTTGTTGTGTCTTTGGCACTGAATGAAGCCCAAGCGGGCTATTCGTGCGCAAGGCGATGTTGTCCATTCCGGCAATCGCACGAATAATAGGCCGGAGGATGCTAAAGGGAGGTTGGAGAAGAGGACGCAACAAAGGGACTTTTCAATCGTTGACATTAAGAAAACGTGGTATGATACGTGGGCTTGAGATGCAACCAGCCTACAGATGCGACCGTTGTGAAGTTGCCGATGTTGACTTGTACATCAGAAATATTCTTTACCGAATGGCCACGTTCGTAAGTCATCGTGCCTGGAAAAATCTGAACGAACGGACCCAGCATATTCATTTCTAAGCAATATGTGAGTGCAAGGGGAGCAGTTCTATAGTAATCATTTTGAACATCGCAGCTTTGTGTGCAACACGATGGCGACGTTTTCATCATTCAAAATGGCCTCCCTGCACGCATATTCTGCCGGAGTATCGAAAGAATCTCCACCCATACAGTAAGGTTTTCTGCAGTGTTTCTTTCCGTTTACGAAGGTCGCGTGCCTACTCATGAGCGGTGGCTGGCGGAATATAACTCACCAGTTGTATAGTTGGTGGGCCCGCAGCTTCAGGCTCTCGCTGCAGCCAACTCCAGTCGTCACCATGAAGCGTTGCATAATATACTTCAAAGGCTGTATGAATGCGGCCGCCTCGCAGCAGTGACCTCCATTAACAATATCATCGCCCTGGACAATAAAATAGTTGAGCGTGCTAAGACTGGCTCATCTCTGTACGACTTCCTCACTGTCGCGTCTACAAGCAGTAAGCAACTGATATTGACAAGGAAGACCGAAATAGGATTACCACGTAGACAATGCGGTGGACCGGTGCAGATGAACAGCTATCGCTGTAATGCCGATCAGCTGATTTTTCTCTCTGAATGTATCCAAATGGCGGACATAATTGATTGTTCATCCTGTTGCAAGCAGATGCGAACGCAGTCATTTATTAGGTGCGCGTCTTAAATTCACAGATTTGTCAGTTCCCTCTACTTCAGCCATTGTTTACGCTCTCCTAATGATCACGAAAAAGCGTTGCTGCAGAGCACCCATAGTGGATTTCGGCTTAGATCGGTCCGCGGACAGCGCACTGCTTGTACACGAGCCAAAGAAAGCGCGAATTCATATAAACTGGGACGACTATCCTCTTGATATAATTAAAGAAAGCGAGTTCTTTCACATATGCGCCCACAGTTATTTTGCAGATTTCTGATTTGTTGGAGAAGATGATGGGGACTTCATATGATACACGGCTTCAGTCATTCAGAAGGACACCCAGAACTCATGCAAACCAACAACTACATTCTGTTTCGAATAAAGACGGAGGCAGTATATATCATTCTTCACAGACTTCAAGCAGATCATTCATGTCGACTTCCTTACCTGTTCGTTCTCACTCGTCCTCTTATGTGTTTAAGCTTGGCATACTCTTTGCCCTCACTCGTAAGATAAGGCGAATGGATGGAACAGTCATGAGTGTTCCAGCTTACAGTACTGTTCGTAATCCATAAAAATTCTACGAAACTTCTGTAAACTTCATGTGGGAAGCGTTCCTTGATATCGTTTGTTCAGCAGGTCGTCTTGTTAGCGTTCCAGTGTACGTCATGCTCCCATGAGAACGTTTGAAACCCTGGTGGCAGCTAATGGTTAGGCAAGCGAAATATAAATAAAAATACCGCCGACTTGCTCAGCGTTGGCACATTCTCCTACGTTGCAACATGTTTACTGATGTTTCTCATGCTTGCAGTTTTTTAGAAGGCGTAGTCCTCACGACCCAACAAAGGTTAAGTTGCCCGAGAGATAATAAGGTTTTTATGCCTGATTACGCACAAATTTCGAGGAAGGCATGTCTTACTATGTCGACGACATCGAGTTATCTTATATACCAACATAAATCATCCGAACTAACGTGAAATGCAAAGTTTCGTTATTTTCCCATTGAACGCTCAGCCAGTGAGCTTCAGCATATCTCTTTATTACGCCTCCGGAATATTAAAACAAACCACTCCAGCGACAGGACTCACCGATTTTATGAAGCAAAACAGACTGCAAACGTGTAGAAACTTTGGTCAACTGGAAAACGTCTTTGCCTCAGGGATTACAAGGGTACTTACAGTTTACCAGTTCGTTCAATTCAATTCAGCGCAATTTTCAGGAAGGAGCGGCTTGAGATACAGCCTGTCAAGCTCCCTCTACCATTCGGCATCTGAGGTGCCCAGTACAGAGACATCAAGAGAGTACTTCAACTCCGCGGGTGATTATTCTGGCTTCCAGACTAAACACGGAATTCAAACCATCACTGCCACAAGAACGCAACAAATCCACAATAACTACCGACACTCAAGTTTAACCTTCCGTTAAAAAACATGAAGTGGAAAAAAATGCGTGAATAACATAGGTTCTTACTCCAGAACCAACACATTCATATATCAGATTAACCATATAAATGAAAGAATAAAAAAATCAAAATAAGCGACAGTATTTGCGAACAAAGATGGAAGAATGGCTCAAATCTTCAACGTGAACAGGGAGAGGCAACCGCACCCAAATGATGTCCGTCGAAATGAGTCCGAGAATAGGTCATCTGTGAAGTCCGTTACCATGTGGCGGCTTGGAGATTTCACTGGCCTGCCTGCGGTATGATGTGTAAAATAGTTCAAAAATTCATAGTTGCATATTACACCTAGGCTATTAGGAAAGCTCGCGTGATATATGCTGTCCGATTGTTTGTCTGCATGTTATGTGACCGTAGCGCAAACCCAAAGGACACACGTTTCACATTCTTCCGGTTAACTTGCTTGTCGACGGCCGGTCTCTAGCCTCTCTAGCTAATTCGCGTGTCGGTACCCTTTATAGCGCTATCAGAGACCACATGTACATTTCGTCAAATAAAGAATTGGTCCCTTTTCTCAACGGCCTTTAGCTTTTTGCGTCTGACAGTTGAGTACCTGGGAAAAAGCGACTTAATGCGATGAGCGCTAAATTGTTGAGCCCGACCCCATATATCACGACCGCCTTCTGAGTGTCTTTTGACCGTCTTTTGAGTGTCTTGTTAGAGTCTTAACTGAACATCTGGAAGCCACTCAAAAGACGGTCGAACAGAAAAATTTTCGTAAGGCTTATTTCGTTACATCCGCTTGTTGGCTTCGCTCTTACTTACCATCATCAACGAATTCGTCTTGTTTTCAAGCTCCATCTCAGCAAAAACACGCCTTTGTGCAGTGTAACCGATAATCCGCCCACATCTTAGAAACAAAACCATTGAAGGCGTTAAACATTTAATAAAGATTCTCTAAATGTACGAACTGCAGGAATATCTATTCACCAGATGAATGTTCGTCTCCATTTTTTTGTGTAACCACTGGCCTGCACGTTCTGTAGCCGCTTGATAGTCCGATTCTGAAATATAGTGGAATATCTCAGTTATTATTGGAAGTACAACAATACACCAATGAAATGAAATCAATGAGAATACTACGGTGATTAATAAAATCAAACGCATACTGGTCTATGATAAACGGGTGACTGTCAAAATGCAAACTGAACCTGTACGCATTTCGGCCAGTTATACAAGTTCTCAGCATCCGACTCAAAGTGGAATATCTCAGTCAATATTGAAAAAATACAATATACCACCTCAGTAGAATGATGCAGTATGACCATACGATGGTTATTGGAACGAAAACTCACAGTTCGCAGCCCTCCACAGAACGTCTTCAAGCCCGGACTTGCAAATGGCCGGCCATTTCGAACGCGCGCTCACCAACTAATGGTCATGTGTGTGACTGAACAAAAATTAGCCAGCCACAATTGGACCTCAACTGTGTAATGTGAGTCCCTCGCAATTTTCTAGTTAATAGAGTTACGTACTACGACGTTGAAATTGCTTCATTAGTGAAATTGTTGAGTTCCTCACGTAAGACACTGAAAAGACACTCAAAAGACAGTCGGCCGTTCTAGTGTGCTACTAAGGACGTGACTTGGTGAGCCCTTTCGAATACTTTTGATTTTTCGCAGGTATGTCTTTTGTATAACTGTGCTTGTTTTGAATAAATTTTAAATTCCTTTTTTTACAGTTCGGTTAATTATCCATTCCGCTGTAATGGAGGTTCAACAGCACGTTTCTTCAGTCGCTTCGATCAGTACATTAGCCGTACCGTTTGCACCCCTTATCGAGAATAATCATAGATCGTTGTTTGCTCAGTTAGAAACCACATTTGCGCAACGACAGATTAGTTCGGAGCTAACGCGTTTTCATCACATAGTTTCGGCACTGCCATCTAACGTCATCGACGAAGTGGACGATATTCTTGGGTTACCGGACTCCACGAAGCCCTACAAGCAACTAAAAGCGGCCGTAATCAAGCCCGTTGGATTTTCTGATCGCCAACGTATTTCTCAGCTTCTGAGTGCGACCGAGCTCGATGACCAAAAACCATCACAGCTCCTTCGCTACATGCAGCGGTTAGCAGGCACGACAAACATAGAAGAGGCTCTAGTTAAGGAGATGTGGCTACAGCGCTTGCTTAAAGATGTGCAAAACATTCTTAGCGCAAACCCATCAGCAACCTTGTCAATCTTGGCTGATGTCACCGACCGGATCGGGGAAACATACGGTACCACTTTTTCCCAGCACGCTTCAAATAGTCAGGACGCAATCGCCACTTTAAATGCTCAAGTTGCTACCTTAACCAAACAAATTCAGGCCTTAACGATGCGGCGTTCGAGGTAACGCTCGACTACCCTCATTCGACGACACAGTAGCCACTCAGGTTCACGTGATTCCTGTCAGTCGCCACCGAACGCTAATCCGGATCACTGCTGGTATCACCAGCAATTTGGCAACAAAGACAGACGATGCCGACATCATTGCACCTTTGGTCCAGTCAGCAAACAGGGCAGCCAAGTCCACATGGTTAAAGACGTAACTTGCCTGCCTGGTCGTCTCTTCTTTCTAAAAGCTCACGAGTCGGGGATTCACCATCTCATCGACACAGGTGCCGAAGTCAGCGTGATTCCCCTTGAGGCCCATGACTTAAACAGATCACCCATTTCGAATCTTCGTGTGGCCAACGGAATCATTATAAATGTGGTTTGTCAGCGTTATCGCACACTTAATTTAGGTCTCTGAAGGCCTTTCCGCCGGGTCTTCACGGTCGCCGACGTCCAAGTGGCGATTATCGGCGTCGACCTCCTCTAACACTTTGACCTTCTGATAGATTCCAGACGACACTGTCCAGTCGACCAAACAGCGAAGCTTACTGTTACGGGGATTTTGACCGGTGAGGTATCAATCAGTCCCGTATATCAAAGCTCTACAAGACTAAACTCCTTTAGTTTCCCAGTCGATAAGTATCCAAATGTTCTTTGACAGTCTTCACCTCTGCCTGCCGTCAGAGGTTCCACGAGGCACCACACAGTCACGACAGGCCCGCCGGTGTTCGCCAGAGCTCGCAGGTTGATACCAGACAAGCTTAAAATAGTCCGTGGTGAGTTTGAGCACATGCTGGAGTTCGGAATCATCCGCCCGTGCAGTAGCCCTTAGGCCTTTCCACTTCGCATGCTCCCTAAAGCGTCGGACGATTGGCGCCGTTGTCGAGATTATCGTTCGCTCAACAACGCTACAGTACCTGACAGGTACCCGATCCCGCACATACAAGACATCACGGCTAGCCTTCATGGCACCCGTGTGTTCTCGAAAATTGATCCGATGCGCGCATACCACCAGATCCCGGTTGCGGACGAGGATATCGCCGAGACAGCCGTCATCACACCATTCGGATTATTAGAATTTCTACGTACGCCCTTTGGTTTGCGAAGCGCCGCACAAAAGTTTCAACGTTTTATCTAGGACGTCACACGGGGTCTGAATTTCGTCCAACCCTACATCGACGACCTATTAGTTGTAAGCGCTTCTGAAGAAAGACACCAGATTCATCTGCGACTGCCCTTCGACAGATTAGCAGCTTTTGGCACGGCGAGTAGTGCGGCGCAGTGCGTTTTTGACCAGTCAGCAATAGATTTTCTGGGGGTACCACGTTGACCAGCACGGTATTCGACCACTAACCGATAAGATAGGACTAATCTGGGATTTCCCCCGTCCTACCACCCTCGCTGCTATTCGTCGATTTAACGGGATGATCAACTACTATGGGCGGTTTATTACACAATGCGCTCAACTAATGCAAACTTTATCAGACTTACTCCGCGGCCGTGTCGACGGAGTCGCAGAGTTATCATCAACAGCCATCGAATTATTGTACAGAATTAAGGATGCATTAGCCACTGCCGTTATATTGCACTACTTCAACTCAGTCGCGGAAATGAGTGTAGCTGTTGACGCGTCAAACACCGCAGTCGGTGCCGTACTTTAACAGTTCGTCGATAGACTCTGGAAACTGCTCGCTTTCTTTTCCAGACGTTTACTCTCGACTGAAACAAGGTATAGAGCGTTCGGTCGTGAATTGTTAGCAATTCACTCTGCCGTTCTTCACTTCCGACGAGCCCTCGAGAGAAACCGGTTTATGATTTACACCGAACACAAACCGTTGTTTTTGCTTTCCGCAGTAGTTCCGAAAGACGTTCACCCCGCGAAGTTCGACATTTGGATTTCGTATCTCAGTTTACGTCTGATGTACGCCACGATTCCGGTACCGATAACGCCGTGGCTGAGGCTTTATCCCGAGTGTCGGCACTAGTTGGTCACGACCCAGTCGATTTAACCGCCATGGCCAACGCACAATGTTCGGATAATGATTTCCGCGCCTTCTGCCAACAACCAGCTCTATGGCTGGCTGATCAGTCTTTGCCGGCGTCCCAGGCACTATCCTTTATGATACCTCTATCGGATCCCCACGTCCAGTAGTTCCTGTTCTTTAACGACGACGCGTGTTTGACACGCTGCACAACATCGTCCATCCTGACGTCCGGACCACGGCCAAGCTCGCTCCCGATAGGTACGCCTGGCCTGGTATACAGAAGGATCTTTGCACGTGGGCACGATCTTGCCTAGCTGGTCAACAAGCTAGGGTTCATCGCCACGTGTCAACCCCGATTGACCGATTTATTTCGAATACATCTTGACTTGTACATCTCCACATCAACAATGTAGGTCATTTGCCACCTTCCAGTGGCATGACATAACTCTTGGCGATGTTAGATCGTTTCGCGCGTTGGCCAGAGGCCATCTCCGTACTCGACGTCCGTTCAGAGACTGTAGCACGTGCATTCGTTGAGCGTTGGGTAGCATCTCACGGTTGCCCGGCCACGGTTACGACCGACTGTGACCCCCCATTTCGAGAGCGGTTCGTTTGCAAAAACACTGAACGCGCTTGGATGTCATCGCACGCGGAAAACGATATTCAAACATTCAGCATCAAGGTGCCTACACCTTGCAAACAAACAACCGAGCTGCAAGTGAGAGTAAGGCGTCATCAGTGAGACAGCTTCCTGACGGCT
>QNGE01007628.1:0-21780 GCA_008508345.1 Paragonimus westermani | reverse complement strand
CACTGTGCACCCTATAAATACCATGCAATTTTTCCCTTGTCGCACACGTTTTCGGAACAGAAAAAAGTTGTCTTTTCGCACCCGTCTTTTGGTTTGTCTTGGGCGCAATTAACGGGGACCGCTGCGTATTTTCGGGACCAAGATTTGCCGAATTAATTATGTCAAGGAGGAGAACCCGATTTCCTACCAATCGTCTCATTATACCGTGGACGAACCAGCGTACTGAGTCAAGGGTTACAACAGAGACAGCGACGGCTACCGTCCATTTTCAACCCGCTGTACAGTGTGCTCTGGAACATAAACTAGTAACAAAAACATTGCCAGAACCCTGACCCAGAAACTAGACCTGCACTCGTTTGTAAGTGACCTCTCACACGGGGGAAATCTGAAGAGAAGCGCTGGGGAAGGGAAATCTTCAGAAATATCAACGAATAAAGTAACTAAATTCACACACCTGTAAGTCCTTGCATGGATTCCAATCGTGCTCAACGAAGATAACAGTATCGGCCCCCGTGAGATTAAGTCCCAGACCACCAACAACGGTAGTCAAAAGCATCACATCGATAGAAGGATCCTGATTGAAACTGAAAACGGAGCGTCCGTATTGGTTATGATTAAGATAGTGCAGCACGCAGTATACGCAATAAAACGGTGTTTGACGTGGTTACTGATTAATGCACATAGAAATCGCCTCAGTGAAAATATAAACGTACCGCGTGACACGAGCATGACGCTCATTCACAGGAACCGAGCCATCCAGGCGAGTGTAAGTGAGCCAGGGAAAATGCAGCCTGAGGAAATGAGGAACGGAAACAAAAAATGACAGCCATACACGTGGTCTGAAAAAAGCGGAAAACGATAACAAGGCAAACGATTACAATTGGCTACTAAACACAAACCAATCACACACAAATGTGGCTGCAAGTAATAGGTGAATAGACCTCAAGGAGTCAGGTCAAAAAGTGAGTGACAACGAAACAAATGGGCAAAGCCCAATAAATTAAACCAGGCCCAAAGGAATCTAATTGGTGTGGCAGTAGACGATTTACCTAGTATTCAAAAAAGTAAGGCACTAGCCAATCAAGTAACTTTGCCAATACATGCGTCAGCTACGAGACGTCTGGATAAATGAAGAGCACAGTCAATATTTCAATGTGTCGAAAAGAAACCTGGGTCATTAACACATTGTGCGCAATTGTGACTCTGAAGGTCGTCAAAAAGTTGCAAGATGGTATAGTTTCTAGCCACAAGCAAAGTGCCAATTATTCATTTCCTGCTACCAGTGTTTCCACTAATCTAGCACCAAATTGTCTTCGTTTGAGGGGAAAAAGAAGACGTAAGCTCATCAGCGATATTGCACCACTTTCCCTACAATTCCCAGGAGAACTTGACTCAACTTACCCACAGATCAACGGTTCAATCTATTCACAGACAGATACGTTACGTTTTTCTTTTAAATCCTATTGGGTATCCGTAACTAATTTTCGTCAATTTGCACACTCGTCATTGTGTGCCCGCTGTGTGTATGGGTCTAGTAGTCCTGACCTCTTCTGCTACCTTGGAGTGGTGGTCGGGCTTGTGTGTTGTTTTGATCCGGTAGGCTGTGCATACTAAGGACTTCGGTCCTTGCAAGTTCAGTCTTGTCAGATTGGCCAAAGAACAGCCAGAAAAAAGACAGATGCGTTCGCTGTGGTTGATGACCGTGTGTTGTGTCTTGGTTCGGCTTGATGTCTGTTTTTGCCTGTTCTGATTTTGTGAGTATGTGTATTTTTGTTTTTGCAATATTACTCCCTCTGTGAGTATGCTGAATCCTTTTAGATGTGACTGTCTAGCCTGTTTTAAGTAGTCGATGCTGTTGCGTCTGCGTATGTGCATCACCTGATGTCTTGCGAAATAGGCTTTCGAGCGAAAGGCTTCAGTTGAGGACCCTAATCGCTCTCCTGCTCATGTCTGGACGTCCTGACAGCATCCAAAGTCAATACAAACCATAATCATACAACATGAGCCCAATACTATACTGCACCAGCCGTCGCCCTATCTGCTGCACATGGCATGGTGGATAGCCGAAAATATGCTACTACCATACACCCACCCTCATACTGCCCCTCCAACACGAACCCCCGAGCAGACAACGCTCAATCAGGTCTCAGTGCCCCGAAGACTAAACTAAAACAAGCCCGGGGACGCAAGACGCTCACCATTGGCACATGGAACGTGCGCATGCTGCTGTATCGATGCAGCGCCACAGAATGACCGGAACGACGCACCGCCCTGATCGCGATGGAACTACGTCAATATGGAATCGACGTAGCAGCCTTGAGTGAGACAAGGCTTGCAGACCAAGGTAAGTTTCGGGAAGCAGACGCTGGGTACACCTTCTACTAGATAGGTTACCCGGCGTACGGTGCTCGGGAGTATGGTGTCTGTTTCGCGGTCGCCGATCACATCAATGCTTTGATGAACCGCATGGCATCAGCCCCCGAATGTTGTCCATGCGCCTGCGACTCGGTTGAGGTAAGTGTGCTACATTTATTAGTGTTTATGATCCAACTATGCGTCACACTGATGATACAGAGGACCAGTTGTATGATCACCTGTCCGCCACAATCCGGTCGGCGCCAGTAAGTGACCGACTATTTGTTATATGTGACTGAACGCTCGAGTTGGGCGCGATTCGGTAGTCTGGCCGGTAGCCCACGGACCCTACGACATCGGTTTGGTTAACGAGAACGGTGATCTGCTGCACCTGTGTATTACTCACGAGCTGGCAATCACGAGCACCCAATTCCAGCTGGATACGAGCAAAATTACGAGGTGGAATCATCCACGAAGTGGTCACTATCATTTGCTTCACTACGTGACCGTGCGGCAGCGCAACGTTCGTGAAATGCGTATCACGCGGGTGATGCGCGACGCCGAATGTAGCACAGATCACAGGCTGGTCAGAACCAAATTGTTTATCCATTTATGCAAGTCTGTTTACTGTAGATCTTCCAGACAACGGCTGGAGAACTCCGAGACGAGGACTGCTTTTCAACGTGAAGTAGTCGCTCGTCTGCATAACGCTCCTTTATCCATTACCCCCGAGGGTATGTGGTAACAACCCAAGAAACACATCACGACAGCAACCACTGGAACGATCGGTGTAGAGCGGAAGAAACGCCCGGACTGGTTAGATGACAACAGTGTGGTTATCTCCAGCGTGGTATAAGAGGAGAATGTAACGTTTGCCACATCCACAACAGACCAAACCAGTGGAGCGAAGAAGGCTACGTTCCCGAGTATCCGCCGTCAACTGGCCGAGCGTGTTCGCGGACTGAAGGACAACTGATAGAGGAAGCAGGGTGAGCGGATGCAGGGCTTCGCAGATCGTCGACAACACGCTTACAGAGACCTTCGGTCCATCCATCCAGTCTACAAAGGACTGGTAGATGTGGTCATCGGTTGTTCTTGCACACAGCCGGAGGACATCATGAAACTGTGGCACAAACAATTTGGTAGCCTACTAAACCGCCCAGCTAGCACTGATCGGGTGACTGTGAACAGCCTACCGCAACCGGCCATCAAACCTTCACTTGCTCTCGCCCCAAATTTGCTAGGGTTGCAGAGGGTGATTGGTCAACTGCGCAACGGGAAGGCTGCAGGTGACGATTCACTGCCAGGTGAGATCTTGAAGTAGGGTACCGGACGAACGGACGGTTGTTGAATATCCGATGTTTCGGTGCCCCAACCCGGTTACACACCTCATGCTTCTGTTGGCAGATGACAACGCATTGTTGGCACACAGTGAAAAAGAACTGCAACGTCTGGCGACAGCCTTCGCTTTGGCAGCATCAAAGTTTGGATTGGACATCAACACAGGTAAGACGTATTCCTTCTTTCGGTCTTCTCCGAGTGGAGGTGCTGACTGTGCATCTCTATCACAAATCCGCATCGATGGAGATGGTGTCGTTAGCTGCACGAATTTTTCCTACTTGGGAAGCAATCTGTCGACAGATTTGTCCGTGAACCGCGAGCTGACAGCGCGTGTGGTGAAGGCTAGTGCTGCTTTCGGACGCCTTGAAAGACGTATCTGGAAGAACCATAGCCTGAAGATGGCCACCAAGCTGTGTGTCTACCGCTCAATGGTGCTGTCTATCCTGCTGTACGACAGTGAGACGTGGACGTTGTATCAGCGGAACTTGAGCTACCTGAGCCACTTCCATGTGCAGTGTCTGAGGCGCATCTCGGGTATTCCGTGATTGGCATAGTTGCGAACACTGAGATACTGTGGCGAGTGAACAGGGAAGGGGGGAAGCCCCTTTGATGCCGTATCAGCTCAGTTGGCTAGGATACGTCCAACGAATAGGCGATGACCGTATCCCGAAGCAGCTGCTGTATGGACAAGTGAAATCAGGAAAGTGAAATCCTCTTAGTCAAAAGCTGCGATACTAGAAAGTTATACAGGTAAGTCTTCCATTTTGTAACATTGATTTTAGATGCTGGAAAGACTCAGCGTTGAACCGGACGGTCTGGAGGAATGCGATCCAGATGGGCGTCCGAAAGTTTAACGAGCAGTTGCTGCGCGGCTGAGAACGAAACCGCGCGGTACGCAAGGGAACCATCGGTGCCATAGGTCGTGGCGACATGACTACATGGTGTTGCGATGTGTGCGGCCGCGAATGCGCTGGCCGTTTGGGATTAGTAGGTCACCAACGTACTCATAGTATACCGTCGGCGAAGAGACAACGAGTACGTCAAGCCCAGGTAGGTCATATCAGTATATCCGTTTTACTCCTGCTAATGACTGTATTGACCAGGACCCTGGTCGTTTGACTGTTAATTCGCTCCTCTTTTCAGAAACCTGGGTGCCTGCTTTGTTGGTGTACTGTATGATGAATGGTCTGTCTGACTTTTCATAGTCCAATGTGAATTTTTTTCATCCTTATCTTCTTTGGGATGCACTAACATGCACTCCTATACTGCAAAGCTTCTTGTATTACATTTCATGAATCTTTCTTCTCAGTTTAGATCTCGTCATTGTAGTCTCTCTCTCTGTATACTTTCCGGGAGATAAGGGCTTCCTTTCTCTGCTAGCCAATCAACTGGCTAACCAGCACTGGCTGGCTGGACACAAAGGCCTCACTCACACACCTCCTGGTCTTATTCCTTCGGGTTTACACTGGACGCGTGGTGTGGGTAGAACTGCAAGTGGTGCAGCGCAAGCCAATTGTGGCGATGATTAAGCGCAGGAGTCTTTTGGCTTCGGTCACTGTGACATCCGAATCGGATGCTGCTAACCGGGTTTAGTTGTTAGCCATAGAGGATACACATGTGAAGGAGCCGATGTTACAGCATCAAAACCACTCACCACTCGCCCTCAGTAGCAGGGAGACAAAAAACGGTGGGATCCTGGTGTGGATAGTAAACTAGACTAAAGTCCGTTCAGCATGTTCAAAGGTTCGCCTTTGGTGTACGTCATAAAAAACCAAAGGTAGGTATGCTTCACTTAATTAGTTGTTTCGTAGAAAGAGTGCTCCAACGCTGTGCGAAGGGTTACGCGCAGTACAAACCTTATTTGAAGCCTTGTAAGGGATGTACCACGTACTCCGCCCTGCGCTGCTGGCTGGGTGAATATGGTCCAATTCACACATAATTCATTAAGGGGCAACAAGATACACAACGGCAAATGTGCAAACACCGCCTCCACAGTTGGTTTACGATATAGTCGTTGGACACAATGCTAAAGTTCTGGTGACTCGACCGAGCAGAAATGCTAACTTTGAAGTTCAATCCACTGGTCCCAACAATAGCTCACGCTTTATTAATCACAATAAACCTAACTTACCGAACACATTGTTACGATTGGGCCACTGAAAGCCGAAAAATAGCACAGCGGACACTTTCTCAAAGTAGGGGCAGATAAACACTAGAGCCACCTATCACGAAGAATCATGCAAAGCAATCATTGCAGAGGAGCGCGAGGAAACGGACGCTGACAAAAAACATTATTGTGCACAGCCATCACTCACGCCCAGCGCACCACAGAGCAGTCCTGCGACACTGGTCGAATGGGAATACACATGGTAGCTTAAGCTATAGGGTTACCAGGGTTAAAGTGATAGAAATGTACGGCGATCGTACCATACACAGGCTTCTTTCTTAACGCTGCAGATTAATACGAGTATTCATCGAGTAAGACCAGTAACAGGCTCTGAGAAGAAGCAAACCAACAGAAGTGGTAGGCTGAGTTGAACACACTTTCATAAACGCGGGTATACTCGCCTACAACGGGTATATGAACACTGAAAAAATATAAATATAGATGTAATGGTATAAACTGCGAGTACCCCTTGCAGACACGAAGGTCGCTTTCGAAGCGAAGCGTGCTCTAAACTTCTCACAATTCGATTTCGACGTTATTTCCACACGTCCCAATGTCAATGTAAGATGACTCAGTGGGTTTGTCTAGGTCCTAACGGCGAACTGGGTCGCACGGCCAATGTGCCCATGAATAGGCTGACATACAACGATAAGTTGGCCATTTTAGGAGTGGGTAAGCCTTAATCCACTGAATGCAGGGAGCAGACGATGTTAGCTCGCTTGTGACCAGTTGCCAAGTTGGTGGGGGTGCAGGCTAACACGTAAACGGTGAGCACTGTGTGTGTGCGCGCACGCCCGTACGGCGTGGAATGCACACGGACAGTACATCTGGCAAACCTCTCCGTCTGTCTGCCAATGACTGGTACCAATTATCCATCGGGCCATCACTTTTCTTTCAATCCTAGATGCGATCTTCATTGATTCAATCCAGAGATACCCGTTTTATGATGATTTTTCTCGGTAACAAGGCCTTCGCTCACAAGTTCTAATAGTCACTGCAGACGTAATTCAATAGACATTCTGTTCATTTTTTATCACGTTAATGCGTGCAGAAACGGAACACTAGTTTAGCGTCCAAATTGGCATCAAACTGATACTTATTTCATTTGTTGACATACTTCGGTCAGATGTTCAGCATGTGGTAGGGAATTTTTGTTGCTCCATTACAACTGAAAACCACTACTAGGGTTTCTTCATTCGAGCACCCACAAGTCCAGCCGGTCTTCAACGAAATGGAATCACCGATTCAGAATCAACATCGATAGCATAATGCCTGTATGTCCCTGGCAAGGTCAGTGGGTAAATGAACAGAGCATGCTGAATCTTTATCTTAATTAATTCCCATCAGTTCACATGTGTACCCCGCGGCAATTCCCCCATCGGTGACGGGGACAACAGCGCTACCGTCCACGGTTAATGATGGTTTAGATCGTCAATAAATGGGGTTGGAAGATGAATGGTATCCGTCATTGAGCACACGGGCGATTGGCACCAGCAGACAACCAAAAACGAATTGATTTATTCAAGCTGAGTACATGAACGCGCAACTTTTTGCGTTGGTTGTGATGTGGGCTTCAGTTCATGTGTGTACAGAAGAAAAACCAGGGTATGACGCATACCTGGGACAAAGTCTAATGTCATTTAGGATTGTGACAACCTGTATGTGTGTAGGACATGTAGCGTGGTTCACGAAAACTTTCATGGAGCGGACCAACAGAGAGAACAAAGTGCGAAAGTTTGAACTGATTACAACCAGTAGTCAGCTCACTTCTCCAGAAGATGCCTCCCAAAAACATTAGGGAAACAAAACGGATGCATAATGTGCATCCAATAGTTAACTTCTATTGTGGATTGCTTACCTGGTTCAATATAAGTTACCTGTGGGCATATTTAGAAATTGAGTCCAGCACTTCCATTGTCTACCGGTCTCGACAAGTCTTAGTGTCAGAATACGGCTGATTACGGCTAGTCTGTCTTCACTTGTACTATTCCGTTAGCGTGGTAGTCATCAAATCACTGTGCTAGTCACACGAGGCGACTTGTCTCGTCTGAATCACACCTAAGCCATCTAAAGTCAAAGTGGACTTGTAACAGTTTGTCAGCCATCCCGAACATTATTTCCACAGGGTTGGAGACCGCAACCGGACAATTATTCTGGGTATTTCATTCCTGCCTTCAGCCGTTATGGCACTCATCGGATTGTTACGGGAATGGCTACCGCTTTATCAGCCGGAACTGGGCTTCTCTGATTCTCCGACCTTTCAAATGGCAACAACGAAGAGTGCTTATCTCGACGACCCAAGCTGACCGTTCTTGTACCCACAGGTAGACGATCGGTTTGCCAGATGTACTGTCCGTGTGCATTCCACGCCGTACGGGCGTGCGCGCACACACACAGTGCTCACCGTTTACGTGTTAGCCTGCACCCCCACCAACTTGGCAACTGGTCACAAGCGAGCTAACATCGTCTGCTCCCTGCATTCAGTGGATTAAGGCTTACCCACTCCTAAAATGGCCAACTTATCGTTGTATGTCAGCCTATTCATGGGCACATTGGCCGTGCGACCCAGTTCGCCAATGAAACCTGGACAGATCTGAGACATTCGAAACTGACATCGAGACATTGTAAACTGGAAAAGGTGTAGACTGGGTTTGATTGACAGTGTCACTCACGGGTCACTTCTGTTTTTACGGTTACTGGGGCCATTGTCTGTTGCCATCGCTGCACTCACTTTCGGCAGGCACAATTGGGCAGCTACAGGTCAAGCTGCCAGTTGGATAATTACGTAAGACACCTAGGTTGTTGTGTGCTCTTGGTTGTTTGTGACGATCAGGTATTATTCAGATTGAATGAAGGAAGCAGAATTCACAAGATGAGCGTATAACTTTCCAAAACCGAATGCAACGGCATCTATGGGTCCTCGATAGGGTCTCTTTATATACGAAGCAAAAAGCTCCCATCAAACCCAAAAGGTGATGGCGACCTCAAAAAACACCCCACAGGTTGACAGAGGATTCACAATCCCAGAACAGATTTGTTTATCATACTCACTTCAGCTCATATTGGTGGTACGAGTTCACTTTTCGACGGCATGGATAAACTATGCATTGCAAGTTCTCGGTAAAGCCACCACACAGAACATGTCATCGAGATTTAGCGTAGAGAAGAAGAAAAGGAAGTAGATTTGTCACTCGCTGGTATTGTGTACTAATGTGACAGAAATGTAGGAAGCAGTATCACAGCACTATTTACCTAAAATCTTACACACCGGCATCAAGTATTTGTGACTGGGGACTTTCCAGATGGTCTAAAATTGATCTGACTAGTCGAAGTAATCGTAAGCTTAACGCGCTTGGCTAGTGTGGTATACAGATAACATTATGCACATAAAGTGAGCAATGCCCCGACGTTTATAAATTTAATTGTGTAGCGGGTTTTGACCATACGAAACTTGATTATGCCAAACATCTAGCACATAAAGCCAAATCTTCTGTTTGTGATGTCTTCCAGATACAAATGGAAGGTGAAATATCTCAAGCAAAAGGCTGAGTAAGAACGGAGCCTGACTAAGTAGTTGACAATGAAGGCAAAAATGATTGGCAATAAGGAAAAAGTAGTCCGATTTGGTTACAGTTGAATTGATATAACAGAAGTTAGCAACGCAAGCGGAACTAGACAGCACATTCATATAAATGTGAACAATTCAGATTCAAAACAAAAACTAAGAGGTTGGACAGCTCGATTAAACTACCACAACAGACTGCCTCCTAAGCAACAGTTATCCGTGGTGAAAAACGATCGATGGTGGAAAGCACTGTCCAATTCTGTGATCACGACAAAATCTGTTGTGAAGCTCAGAAGCCGACTCGATGAGCACAAACGGTGAAGGAAACCACAGTGCAAAGATATTGACCACTTTACGAACTCATTCCTGCTAGAGTACCGTCTCAAAAGGCTTTCATTGGCAATGCAAGCACGTTTGTAAACCGGTAGTTCACGCCACATTTCCCCGACATCTATTAACGTGTTTGTTACATGCATCTTTTTAGCACAGGTTGTTTACGCTGACAAAGAAATAGGAAGAGATAAACGAAGATTTTCATTAATCCTTGATCGTTTTAACAGTCTAGGTAACACCATCTAGTCAGATTGTAATATTGTTGAGATATCACCAAAGAGTTAAAGCATGTATCATCCTTGCCACGACGAGGGGACGTTTGATTGTCGTACAGAAGAATCGTATCTGTGATGAAGATATCAATCGACCGTTTGGTAATGGACATTTCCACTAATTAGCTCACACCAAATAGGATGACCAAGTGTTTAACACAGCTATTTACCAGCACTTACTTCGAAAACTCTGAGCACGCTGTCAATCGGTCAGAGGATAAAAACGTAGTCTGAGATGACTGCGGTTATTCTGTATCGCACTGAGACAGTCAACAACTAGTTAAAACCACTGGGAAGTGAAGCAACCATGTGGTTATAAAACGACTGTTCACATGAGTACAACGGGGAGATTGTCGCCTGTTCGGTTTCTTAAGTGTTCATTCAGATCAATGGCTAAAAAGGTAACCGGCAATAGCGGTATGTCTGTAAGAACACTTCCTTTTCCCTGTGTTTTGCTTCCGATCGTATTTTCTTCTGTTGTGTTAAACGGCGGCTCGAGTCACAGCACCGTTAAGTCAGGCTCATGACCGTTAGAAATGAATGAATTGAATCCTATTACCATAAAAATACGCGAAGCTACGAAAAAACGGGCGAAAACCCCCGTATAGAAGTAAGTATGACATCTTTGAGTTAGGAGCAGCAAAATGAAAAACTGAAGTTTTGTATTAAAATGTAAAATGAACATACCGAAGGACATTTGCTGTCAACTGAAGCATTTCCCGGGTTTGGAAGAAAATTAACGCTCTGTGTTGACTCATGAGACTTTGGTCACCGATTATTTCGTTATTATTGCTAGCTGACAACAGGGAAGTTGAAGGAGTGGCAGTTGTGAAATTCGGAGTCCCAAAGCCACAATCAGTCAGCAGACGACTGAAAACGCAAAAGGAATTCACTCATTTACCAAATAAATCATAGAAGCTCAAACAGAGAAGGTAACTAAAAAAATAAGTGACAAGGATTGAGAAGCACTAATTTCCAAACGAAATAACCACCTATCTATAATCAGTATTATCTTTCAATATATGTCCGAGTCAAAACGCCTCCATTACACATGTGTTAGAAGGAAAAAGGAACATTCACTTTCAACGATTCACTACAGAAGGGATATAGCACGGTTAAAAACCGGAAGTAACATGTAAATATGAATGGGCATTACAGTCTTGTAGTTAATAGAAATCGTATGGCTCACAAAAATGCAAACGGCCTACTTCGGAAAGTGTGAAAATGGCAAAATAGGTCTGTTTCCAATGCAAAATCGCACTCCAGGCGCATTGCCTAGACAGACGACTATGAACACAAAAACGAGGCTGATCCGAAGTTTCTCAGAATGAGTCCCAAGCACAAGTGCTGTTTCCTGGCAAGTACTACATAGTCAGTAACTACCGCGAACGCCAACCGTACCAGAGTGCCATCAGCAACCGAGCTTGTTTAATTTCGCAAAAGGTAGTACTTTGTTACTGAAGGTAATTGAATGACCTAATTCGGAAAAACGTTCAAGAAGCAGACTAACGGGGAAGGGTGCAAATCGAAGGTCTAGACAGATAATTTTTTCCATCGCAATCGCCGAAAGGTTTTCAGTTAAGCCTTGAAACTAAATGAATGGGAGGCAATCGTCCAAATATACAGTCATTAACCACTTCTTGTCATATAAGGCTCACGAACTTAGTTAAATTGAATCCACCGCATGACAGTCACGTTACCAGTCAGCAAGGGCGAAATACGGTCCAACTCAACAATGTCACAATAACCACTAGGAGGATGCACCACCCACATGATTCAGTGTCGCAATCAACAGTTTACAGCAATCCTACCAATGACACCGCCAGTCCGAAGGACGACAATACTGGTGAGATTAGTTTTTAAAGGAAGAGGTTCACAAAAAGCGTACACGATGCGTAATGACAAAAAGGAACAGGTTGGATAGAACCCATGACCAACAACTGAGAATCTAATCAACATCCCCCAGATCATCAGAGATAGCAAAACATCAGTGGTTCGTATTGGTACTTCACTGCCACACAACCGTGGGAAATAAAAACAAGCAAAAGCTCTGTAAGCAAAATAACGCGGCAGCATCTACTGTGAACACTAACAACCGCAAAATTTTGCCAGCATATATAAGCTGTGTGTAATCGAAGGTAGCACCTTCTGCCGTAACGCTTCGCTCCTAATTGAAAAAGTCAACCGATAACACACATGCGTTGAGTTGAACGGCACAGAACACAAATCTTGTTCGCGAAATTGCCTGGAGCTAGACGGAACTGGTTTGCCCTCTACAAAGGTAGAAAGAACAAAACATCACAACTCACTTGTCCCACTCAAGACGACACAGACGGGATCATCTTGAATGGCAATTAAAGAAAAAAGTGGACAACAGGTACCTACCTGTTGTGTGGAGACCAAACCAATAAATTCCTATTCAATCCGAAGTAAGTTAGAGCTTGTAGATGTGGTGGTGTTGTAAATTTGTGTTTGTGACTTGCCTTCAATTTACCTATTTCTGTGTACAAGTACTGTTCTCTTGCTATCCTGTTTTGCGCTTGGTTTACCACGTAGGTTAAAGGTAGTGACGAAGCTTATGTGAAAATACCAAATTTAACCACTTTACATTCATAGACAGCTTCCAAAAACTACGTTAGGCTTGCAGCACGTTCGACAATTCATGCAGTTCTCAACCAACTAATGACAGAAAGTTCCAGATAACACTTATCAGCTGTGTACAACACATTTTTCGTATTGACAACTCTGCATAACAAGCATCCAACATTGAGCTGTGTAATCTATGAATTTGTCCAACAAAATCTGAAGGCCGAAAAATTTCCACATCATACCCAATACTGTGTAACTATCCACTGTTGTGATACCTTCCCACACCACTTCCAGCACCGATTCTATCACTGGCTTACTCCAATCATCCTCCAAATAGATGGCAAATTATGTTCAATCACAAAATGCGCCGCAGAATCGGTCTCCAAAACATAACAACCAGTGTATTTGAATCGCACTCAAGATTCTGACCCTTTACTCGCTTCGTATTGTTCTCACATTGACATAAAGTACAGTTCTTCGAAATACTGAGAGCAGATTGAGACAAATGTAAAGAAGTCGGCTAGCAGACTTGCTTTAAATTTGCGGATAAGTACTGCCAAATTTGCCTTAAGAGTATGAAACATTCGGACAGATCGTACATTTGTATTACACTGGCACGTATTGGATATAACGATTGTTTGCTTCTCGTTTCCGCATTTCAGAAGTCCTCCACATATTGAATTTCCTCCACGTACTCAAGTATCTTAAGGTCCCTTGCACGAAATATCCCTCATCAAAGACAGGTTGGTCAGACATGGCACTAGGTAAATTTCGTTTCAGTTAAACTGATAATCATGTGAATGCTAGACCAAACCGTGAATAGAAATTACCTGAGGGTTGGTTACATACGGACTGCAGCAAAAAAAAACAAAAAGAGGTGTGCGCGAACTTTGTCCGCTAAATACTGTGGATACCATTTCGCGTAAACGCTTGAGAGGTGGTCCCAGCTGGTATGGATAAAAAAACTTAACATGCTGTGGAAAAACCGTATAGTTTCAGGGATGTATGAAAATATAAGTAGTTGGTTGTAGCCAAACCTGAAACCAGTGGCCGCATTCGTTGACTGGCATTCGAAATAGCGCCAGTCGAACGTATAAGGCGCCGGATACCAAAAGCAACCGAAAATATGCAATATAGCCTTGAAGACCATGAAAGTACAACCAGCTATAGACTGTGATGAGATGCGCGGGTGAAAAAAGTGACAGCGGGCTCACCTCAGTTCAACCGTAACAGACGGAGCCTGCACACAGAACGAGTATGCAGAAATGAACGGTAGCAGATTTTAGAGAAACCAAACCCACAATACACTTATACGTAACGCAATCCGGAGGAAAATTAGAAAACGTTACCGATAAGTGGCAGAGGATTTTGGCTTACGTAAACCGAACAACATTTACAACTGATCGTACCTGTCACAATGCCACAGACTTTCCAGTCAGCTTCTTTTCGAAGGGGGTTAATTGAAAAGTCTGTGAGAATGCGACTGCCGCGATCATTCAAATTATCGTGAACAACCTCCCCCCATTAGTAATCAGTAACTAGAATATCGCTTAACAAGGTAAGGATTTCCATTACTTCAACTGGGAGGAGAGTCTCAGTTGTGGGCTCATCAATTGGAATTAGCAGGACAGTCATTGTACCTCCTTACGAGACGACCGGGCAATTTGAGCAGTACTCATAAATGAATGTGGCTGAGCGTTTGTATATGATAGTCCAGTCACGTCTAATGTGAGGTTAATGGCGTAGTGGTTGACGGGTTTGCCACACAATCGTGGGAAAGAAAAACAAGCAAAACCTCTGTAGGAAGAGAGAAGAAAATAAANTGTAGGAAGGGAACGGGGAAGGACCCAACTACTGAAAATCACTAGGTCTATATTCAAACATTCAACATCAAGGCGCCCACACCTTGCAAACAAACAAACAAACAAACAAACGAGCTGCAAGTGAGAGTAAGATGTCATCAGCGAGACAACTTCCTTACCGCTTTTACTGCCCCGCGTCATCAAGTGCACTCAATTCACAAACACTTCAGCCAAACAACAACAACATCCGCGCCACTGGGCCCGATAAGCCAACTTCTATCTCACCTTAAGTCCCCAGACACAAACTCTGAGAACCATGAGATCCTCAGTCTGGAAGGTAAACCCGATCTACATTGGCCAACCCCTTCGTGAACTAGTTCATTTCCCTAGACCACGACATCATCTGTCCACCTCGTAACTTACACCAGTCGGTCGCAGTGTCAGCGAATAGTGCTCGGTGTGGAAGACGACTAGCTGGCATCCTTAATACATGACCTAACCATCTAAGTCTGTACAAACGTAGGGACTGGACAAAAGAACTCGTTTGGCAATCATCACCAAACACGCTGGTGCCACCCGATACGAGCGATGGAACGCAGACATCGGTGGTCAAATACTTGAAGACGGTTCACATCTTCTATCGTGAGCGGTCAGGTTTCGCTCCCGTAAAGTAATACGGCCCTCATTGTTGCCCTATATACGCGATCCTCAAGTTTCAGAGAGATACCTCTCTATCGCTAAAGGTGACCCAGATTAGCGAATACCACCCTAGTCTTGGAGATACACACTTCCGTCGCCACCGCTGATGCACCTTCCCAGAAACGCAGACCTCCATAACTTCGTTATCTACCAACAGATCTACGTAATCACAACAATTTCGCAGAAGCATTTTGCATTTCGACGCTGGAAAGCGCACTCCGAAGTACTTAACAGAACACGAAATAGCATCGAGCAATGTTTGTGCTGTTTGAAGGTTTTCAAACAGCAACATCTGATTATCACTATAATCGAGATCAGCACTGAAGTACAATTTTTTGATGTTATGTAACAGCATCCCGCTGGCAAATCGACCGCTAACAGTTGAGGTAGGTTACTATTACATCCAGTTTTTTCACAATAGCACTCTACCGATTTTGTCGCAAAGTTGAGTGCTTGTAGCTTAGCGCCTTGTTAACAAAAAAACAGTGTTGTTGCCAGTTTATTGATTGTGATCAACAGTGAGAGGACCACCTTGTTGTGCAATGTCAAATGCATACAGCTAAGGCGGTCGTGCCCAAATTACGTCGCCCAACTTTGTTTGTACGAAACGTTCTTTCAAACTTCGGAATCAACCTCAACTGTTCAAGCATGCCCATTACTATATTGGGAATAAAGACATAGGGGAACCTACGTTCATCATATCTTTTCATCTTCAGGCTGATACAATTATATGACTTAAGATAGTTGGATCGAGATATCGATCAGACGTATTACAGAGAAACCAGGTCACTGGTCAGCCAATTGGCGATGGCTTGATTGGTCGGCTACGTCACGCTTGTCCATTGGTTTGACCGCGCAGATTGACCATCAATCCGATTAATTTGTTGCCATGGTAGGTGTAGCGTCTGAACAGACCGTTTTTGATTACATAATACAGGTGTCCGGGGCACGGGGAATCACGATCGGTCAACGGTGCCATCCTCGTTCATCTGGTTGAAAGCGAGCACCAGGTGAAAATTGAACAACCGTTCAGAGTGGTATACCACGGGCGAGGCAACCCATCAGGAGCTGTCCCAATTAGAACACTTCGTACTGTCGAGGCTATCGGAATCAGGCTGCTTGATCCGGTAATATGTCATTAAAAACGATCTGTTCAGACGTTACACCTACCATGGTAACAAACTAGTCGGATTGATGGTCAATCTGCGCGGTCAAACCAATGGACAAGCGTGACGTAGCCGACCAATCAAGCCATCGCCAATTGACTGATCAGTGACCTGGTTTCTCTGTAATACGTCTGATCGAAATCTCCATCCAACTATACTAACTCATATAATTGTATCGGCCTGAAGATGGGAACATATGATGAACATACGTTCGCTATAGATGGAGTTATATGTAGTTATCTTAAAATATGAGTCAATCGATCAAAAAAACATTGTCTCCATCGAGGAGCTCCCATCGGGTATGGGTAGATCAATCAATGGTCGATATGGTATTACAGACCTTGATAACTGATCACGAGACTGATAGAGGAACCTGTCGTAGGAACCCATTTTTCCCATCCGAAACCACTTCTTTTCTCGAGAAAACGACCCTACTCAATCATAATGGACGGATATGTCGTGAACATTCGAGAGGTGACTTTCACTATTTTTTTATGTCTGGCCTCTATTCTGCTATGCTCATTGGTAGCATAATGATCTTAACTACTTGTTTGATGTCTGTCCTTCGTTTTTCTGGTTCGAGAATGTTGGTAGGTCACTGTGCACCCTATAAATACCATGCAATTTTTCCCTTGTCGCACACGTTTTCGGAACAGAAAAAAGTTGTCTTTTCGCACCCGTCTTTTGGTTTGTCTTGGGCGCAATTAACGGGGACCGCTGCGTATTTTCGGGACCAAGATTTGCCGAATTAATTATGTCAAGGAGGAGAACCCGATTTCCTACCAATCGTCTCATTATACCGTGGACGAACCAGCGTACTGAGTCAAGGGTTACAACAGAGACAGCGACGGCTACCGTCCATTTTCAACCCGCTGTACAGTGTGCTCTGGAACATAAACTAGTAACAAAAACATTGCCAGAACCCTGACCCAGAAACTAGACCTGCACTCGTTTGTAAGTGACCTCTCACACGGGGGAAATCTGAAGAGAAGCGCTGGGGAAGGGAAATCTTCAGAAATATCAACGAATAAAGTAACTAAATTCACACACCTGTAAGTCCTTGCATGGATTCCAATCGTGCTCAACGAAGATAACAGTATCGGCCCCCGTGAGATTAAGTCCCAGACCACCAACAACGGTAGTCAAAAGCATCACATCGATAGAAGGATCCTGATTGAAACTGAAAACGGAGCGTCCGTATTGGTTATGATTAAGATAGTGCAGCACGCAGTATACGCAATAAAACGGTGTTTGACGTGGTTACTGATTAATGCACATAGAAATCGCCTCAGTGAAAATATAAACGTACCGCGTGACACGAGCATGACGCTCATTCACAGGAACCGAGCCATCCAGGCGAGTGTAAGTGAGCCAGGGAAAATGCAGCCTGAGGAAATGAGGAACGGAAACAAAAAATGACAGCCATACACGTGGTCTGAAAAAAGCGGAAAACGATAACAAGGCAAACGATTACAATTGGCTACTAAACACAAACCAATCACACACAAATGTGGCTGCAAGTAATAGGTGAATAGACCTCAAGGAGTCAGGTCAAAAAGTGAGTGACAACGAAACAAATGGGCAAAGCCCAATAAATTAAACCAGGCCCAAAGGAATCTAATTGGTGTGGCAGTAGACGATTTACCTAGTATTCAAAAAAGTAAGGCACTAGCCAATCAAGTAACTTTGCCAATACATGCGTCAGCTACGAGACGTCTGGATAAATGAAGAGCACAGTCAATATTTCAATGTGTCGAAAAGAAACCTGGGTCATTAACACATTGTGCGCAATTGTGACTCTGAAGGTCGTCAAAAAGTTGCAAGATGGTATAGTTTCTAGCCACAAGCAAAGTGCCAATTATTCATTTCCTGCTACCAGTGTTTCCACTAATCTAGCACCAAATTGTCTTCGTTTGAGGGGAAAAAGAAGACGTAAGCTCATCAGCGATATTGCACCACTTTCCCTACAATTCCCAGGAGAACTTGACTCAACTTACCCACAGATCAACGGTTCAATCTATTCACAGACAGATACGTTACGTTTTTCTTTTAAATCCTATTGGGTATCCGTAACTAATTTTCGTCAATTTGCACACTCGTCATTGTGTGCCCGCTGTGTGTATGGGTCTAGTAGTCCTGACCTCTTCTGCTACCTTGGAGTGGTGGTCGGGCTTGTGTGTTGTTTTGATCCGGTAGGCTGTGCATACTAAGGACTTCGGTCCTTGCAAGTTCAGTCTTGTCAGATTGGCCAAAGAACAGCCAGAAAAAAGACAGATGCGTTCGCTGTGGTTGATGACCGTGTGTTGTGTCTTGGTTCGGCTTGATGTCTGTTTTTGCCTGTTCTGATTTTGTGAGTATGTGTATTTTTGTTTTTGCAATATTACTCCCTCTGTGAGTATGCTGAATCCTTTTAGATGTGACTGTCTAGCCTGTTTTAAGTAGTCGATGCTGTTGCGTCTGCGTATGTGCATCACCTGATGTCTTGCGAAATAGGCTTTCGAGCGAAAGGCTTCAGTTGAGGACCCTAATCGCTCTCCTGCTCATGTCTGGACGTCCTGACAGCATCCAAAGTCAATACAAACCATAATCATACAACATGAGCCCAATACTATACTGCACCAGCCGTCGCCCTATCTGCTGCACATGGCATGGTGGATAGCCGAAAATATGCTACTACCATACACCCACCCTCATACTGCCCCTCCAACACGAACCCCCGAGCAGACAACGCTCAATCAGGTCTCAGTGCCCCGAAGACTAAACTAAAACAAGCCCGGGGACGCAAGACGCTCACCATTGGCACATGGAACGTGCGCATGCTGCTGTATCGATGCAGCGCCACAGAATGACCGGAACGACGCACCGCCCTGATCGCGATGGAACTACGTCAATATGGAATCGACGTAGCAGCCTTGAGTGAGACAAGGCTTGCAGACCAAGGTAAGTTTCGGGAAGCAGACGCTGGGTACACCTTCTACTAGATAGGTTACCCGGCGTACGGTGCTCGGGAGTATGGTGTCTGTTTCGCGGTCGCCGATCACATCAATGCTTTGATGAACCGCATGGCATCAGCCCCCGAATGTTGTCCATGCGCCTGCGACTCGGTTGAGGTAAGTGTGCTACATTTATTAGTGTTTATGATCCAACTATGCGTCACACTGATGATACAGAGGACCAGTTGTATGATCACCTGTCCGCCACAATCCGGTCGGCGCCAGTAAGTGACCGACTATTTGTTATATGTGACTGAACGCTCGAGTTGGGCGCGATTCGGTAGTCTGGCCGGTAGCCCACGGACCCTACGACATCGGTTTGGTTAACGAGAACGGTGATCTGCTGCACCTGTGTATTACTCACGAGCTGGCAATCACGAGCACCCAATTCCAGCTGGATACGAGCAAAATTACGAGGTGGAATCATCCACGAAGTGGTCACTATCATTTGCTTCACTACGTGACCGTGCGGCAGCGCAACGTTCGTGAAATGCGTATCACGCGGGTGATGCGCGACGCCGAATGTAGCACAGATCACAGGCTGGTCAGAACCAAATTGTTTATCCATTTATGCAAGTCTGTTTACTGTAGATCTTCCAGACAACGGCTGGAGAACTCCGAGACGAGGACTGCTTTTCAACGTGAAGTAGTCGCTCGTCTGCATAACGCTCCTTTATCCATTACCCCCGAGGGTATGTGGTAACAACCCAAGAAACACATCACGACAGCAACCACTGGAACGATCGGTGTAGAGCGGAAGAAACGCCCGGACTGGTTAGATGACAACAGTGTGGTTATCTCCAGCGTGGTATAAGAGGAGAATGTAACGTTTGCCACATCCACAACAGACCAAACCAGTGGAGCGAAGAAGGCTACGTTCCCGAGTATCCGCCGTCAACTGGCCGAGCGTGTTCGCGGACTGAAGGACAACTGATAGAGGAAGCAGGGTGAGCGGATGCAGGGCTTCGCAGATCGTCGACAACACGCTTACAGAGACCTTCGGTCCATCCATCCAGTCTACAAAGGACTGGTAGATGTGGTCATCGGTTGTTCTTGCACACAGCCGGAGGACATCATGAAACTGTGGCACAAACAATTTGGTAGCCTACTAAACCGCCCAGCTAGCACTGATCGGGTGACTGTGAACAGCCTACCGCAACCGGCCATCAAACCTTCACTTGCTCTCGCCCCAAATTTGCTAGGGTTGCAGAGGGTGATTGGTCAACTGCGCAACGGGAAGGCTGCAGGTGACGATTCACTGCCAGGTGAGATCTTGAAGTAGGGTACCGGACGAACGGACGGTTGTTGAATATCCGATGTTTCGGTGCCCCAACCCGGTTACACACCTCATGCTTCTGTTGGCAGATGACAACGCATTGTTGGCACACAGTGAAAAAGAACTGCAACGTCTGGCGACAGCCTTCGCTTTGGCAGCATCAAAGTTTGGATTGGACATCAACACAGGTAAGACGTTTTGCTTCTTTCGGTCTTCTCCGAGTGGAGGTGCTGACTGTGCATCTCTATCACAAATCCGCATCGATGGAGATGGTGTCGTTAGCTGCACGAATTTTTCCTACTTGGGAAGCAATCTGTCGACAGATTTGTCCGTGAACCGCGAGCTGACAGCGCGTGTGGTGAAGGCTAGTGCTGCTTTCGGACGCCTTGAAAGACGTATCTGGAAGAACCATAGCCTGAAGATGGCCACCAAGCTGTGTGTCTACCGCTCAATGGTGCTGTCTATCCTGCTGTACGACAGTGAGACGTGGACGTTGTATCAGCGGAACTTGAGCTACCTGAGCCACTTCCATGTGCAGTGTCTGAGGCGCATCTCGGGTATTCCGTGATTGGCATAGTTGCGAACACTGAGATACTGTGGCGAGTGAACAGGGAAGGGGGGAAGCCCCTTTGATGCCGTATCAGCTCAGTTGGCTAGGATACGTCCAACGAATAGGCGATGACCGTATCCCGAAGCAGCTGCTGTATGGACAAGTGAAATCAGGAAAGTGAAATCCTCTTAGTCAAAAGCTGCGATACTAGAAAGTTATACAGGTAAGTCTTCCATTTTGTAACATTGATTTTAGATGCTGGAAAGACTCAGCGTTGAACCGGACGGTCTGGAGGAATGCGATCCAGATGGGCGTCCGAAAGTTTAACGAGCAGTTGCTGCGCGGCTGAGAACGAAACCGCGCGGTACGCAAGGGAACCATCGGTGCCATAGGTCGTGGCGACATGACTACATGGTGTTGCGATGTGTGCGGCCGCGAATGCGCTGGCCGTTTGGGATTAGTAGGTCACCAACGTACTCATAGTATACCGTCGGCGAAGAGACAACGAGTACGTCAAGCCCAGGTAGGTCATATCAGTATATCCGTTTTACTCCTGCTAATGACTGTATTGACCAGGACCCTGGTCGTTTGACTGTTAATTCGCTCCTCTTTTCAGAAACCTGGGTGCCTGCTTTGTTGGTGTACTGTATGATGAATGGTCTGTCTGACTTT
>QNGE01007627.1:7338-21788 GCA_008508345.1 Paragonimus westermani | reverse complement strand
GGTGAAGCAGATGAAGGTGAGATTTGGTGAGGGTTCTGTGCAATGTAGTTGTCACAGTAGCGTCTTATCAGAAGAAGGGGAACATGCCACAATGTTTGGACAAAAAACATAAGCGAAAAACTATTTGGTGAAAATAACCAATGGAACAGATGTACCCGCCTACCCTAGTGACTGAATTTGACGAGAAAAACTAATTGTGGGTGATGGTGGGCTGCTGAGCAGTACGCCTGATGAGACTATAAGAATATTTCGAGGGATGTCTGTGGATAAACTTGTGCTGCATCGAAGCATGTTCGTCGATTTCTGATTGCAACCATTTTTCACGCAAAAAACTCATGGTCAAAGCTGATGCTGTTAAACTTTTCAGCTCGGTCTATAGTGAAACACTCAGTCTGGTGTAAGGCCACTTTGAGTGTTGCAATGTGGGAACGCTACATTGGTTAGCTCAAAAATTACGTAAAAGGACCACGTTCGTGTGAGTACGACTAGTATGCGTATGTTGTAGCTGATCAAAGCTTTTCTATTCTCTCGAAAGTCGAGTGTAGTTCAGTGGACCTACCAGATAGGGTAATACCGAGAGAAATTCACGGGGTATTTGTACGGTTTCGATTGCTTTATTTCAAGATCTCCCTAACGAGTTGCTGTTAAACTCAACAGGGTAGCAGAGGGCATTCAACCAGATTTAGAGCATTGAATTGTTGATTATGTCTCCAGCTAGAGGTGAAAAGCCTTTACCAGGTCACTCAGGGGAGAGTGAAAATGTTCTATCAACTGCACAACCAACCTTTCCGATCACACTTCACTCGTCAGCTAAAGTACGCCTAAATTGGTCGCCTAGTAGTGGAGAAATGTCCTGGCAATATTCTTCATGATACAATCTGATATGAAAACAGTCAACGGTCAACAAGCAAAGCGATCAACCCACCGTCAACAAAAGGGGTCATATGTTGTTGCGTGGAGGTCACAAACGTATTACGAGAAAATGGCTATGAAAGGACAGCATGAGAGTGGACCTTGGTACGTATGCAATGTGTGTGGAAGTTAACCCAAATGAGCTCCTAACAAGCCAAATATGGTGTTCTAAATTTTGCTTGGAGGTGGTGTTCGTTTCAGGATGTTGAAATATATGCAAGATGTCGACTCAAGCACTATGACAACTTAATGCAGCAAGTGGTAGAGAACTGTGTACGAGACCCGGCCGCAAACGATGGGTTTGGAACCACCACAAATGGAAATTTTCTTCGTCGTTTACCCTTTGTCACGCCGGCTTAATTCAATGAAGTCAGAACTCCGGCATAGCATAGTGAGGGAAAACGTCCGTGATGACGTCGGCAGATCCAGGGGTGAGACAGATGTTCACCGTAAAATGTGTGGTGAAAATACTAAGAAGACTGTTTGGTAGGCAGCTGGGAGCTGAGACATACTGTTTATGCTAAGTCAGAGAAATGTGAAAAACCTACTCTCTGATGAACTTTTGAAAGGTCGAATTGAAACGAGCCATGAACATTTTCTTGCTGGATGCACCCCAATGAGCTTCAGCAGGGTATAGCCTCTGACGGAGAAACGTGGGCTTACGATCGCTGGATGAAACGCTGTTGTTGCGGGGATATTCGTTGAAAGAAAAGTCGCATGTTCGTGTGTGTGTGAAAATGCGATGGGGAAATGGTCTGGCTAGTCAGCAGCCGGCGCACGCAGCGACTGAAAACTGGAGGAAGCCACGTTTTCCAATCTGCTTAAAAATATTGGATCTGCAAAACGGTAGGAATGGTGAAGTATAGAATGGCAGTATCAGTCGACGACGCCAACGGTGCACCTGAAGTTATCAATGTAGTAACAGACAGCGATTTATTATAACGCCTCATCCTTCCGCGTCCATCGGACAGATACCCGCAAACTCAATTGAATCTCTCAAGACACACAGTGAACAATCACCAAACAGACCAACGGACGAGTTGTTTCTAAATGGCTTTACGGCAGCGAAGAATGTTTTTTTCAAATGTGGTGATTTCAGCTGGCTGCTCAAACACTATTGAGGTCAGCGTGAGCAAAACTGATGCCAAACGCTTAGAGAGAATGGCGCGTAGAGGAGGGGAAGGAAACCGGATACAGTTACCATCTCCCTTTTTGGAATACTAGCAGTCATGAGAACACAGTAGTAGGCCGTCTCTAAATCAGCGTTACTCGAAACGGTTTGTTGTCAGGAGAGTGTCGGCTGCTCGAGAATAAAATTTCCCGTAGCTTTAATCTGTTGTAAATTCCAATGCTTTGTTGTTCAACTCAGTTCTCCCTCACTCCACCTGCGGTTTGTTATTTTTATATGAGAACTTAAGTCACGAACTCCTTCGTGGCTAGGTTACTTGACGTGCTTTATATGCACACACTGATTTTCGAAGCTGGTAGTAGTGTACGCAGTCAACGTACTAAGTGATTATCATTGCCCGAAAAATTTCACACTAAGAAACAGAACTGGTATCAACGTGTTGCACTGTTCTGAACAGAATGAGAGAACAAGCGTGGATATGAAAAATGAATTAACAGCCACTAATTGCGCGAATGAGAAATGCGTGGAAACCAGTCGCACCGGGTTTTAAGAACCACATGTGTTGAGGATGAATAGCAAATCTTTAGTGGCAGACTTCAACATAAGAACTGATCCATCGCGAGCAATTCCGGGTTTCTTGGGCAGTAGTTGGTAAATACAGGCAGTCATAGGGCAGTGAGCACTGGATGCGGGATGTACTGCATCGTGTGTGGCCGGGACGAGATCGATCAAAGGATCTACTACTTGTTTAAAACTTTGAACAAACATCGTTCACTGAAATGAATTCAAGCCTGTCTGTCTAGCACCAGCTGTAACATCGTGCTACCCAGAAAATTTTCTCTGAAAACCAACACCAAGTTCGAAAACTGACGGAACGTCTGCACCAATAGTTCACCTGATGAATACATCACAAAGCGACCTGAAAAAGCACAAAACAAGTACCAGTGAGCATGCCTCAGAAATCTCTTCGACTTCTATCAGCTGTTTGAAGTGAAGTTGAGGTGAGTTAGAAAATTGCTTCCATAATGTGGGGGACAATCCTCTTCTTGACTGTCGCACTGGCGAAAAAACAGACACGTACTGACCTGTCTCACATGGAGAACAGGCAAGTATTGCCGAGAACGGCCAAAGTCACCGTCCTAACTGACTGACCGGTGAGTCCAATTAAGAGGTAGATTTGAAACAGCACGTCTGACTACAATTGCCGAAGCACCGTCTATAATTTTAAGGTTACAGATAGAAACCCCTAAGATTGTTGCGAATTCTAATTTTACATTTCACTTTCTTCTACTCACATATTGGCAATAGTATGCCCCCCATCGCCGAATTTCACGTGACTCCTCCGTTTGTAATATTCGCTCTTACTCCTGACTGTTTGATAAGGTGAAATTTATTTCACTTTCATAAACACTACATCGCACGTGAATAATTGAACTGTATTCGGCTTTCATACTAATACTTCAATTCCTACCATATTCTACCACATTTGTTTATATGAGTAACTGTAACCCACGGCATGTTTTATCGCTGGAATTAATCAGACACTGTCACGTTTCTGCTACACTGTTGTATGCGTTTGTAAACGTGGTCGCAAGTTGCTGTATATTTGAATTGTTTATTACTGAACTTTTAGAACCACGTTCGATATCGGTATATATATATTTACGCATAATCTTCTGCCCTCTGCCCATTTTAAGATATATATACATATATATCCAGCCCAGACCGTGCGTAAGACTAGGCTACTAGGACGCATATTTCGATTCTCTCGCTGATTCATCAATTGTTGTATGTAGATGATGGCGGTTGAATGAACGCAGAATAGCTCAATGCTCGCTCGCCATCTACTGTGTCCACAGTGGTATGCGGCTTAGTGAGCAGAGATCATGTCCCGCCGTATTGGGGTTTGGTATGCAAAACAATGGGTACTATTCGGGAAGTTACACTGGATTCGAAATATTGTAGGCAGCGTCGGGTTGGGCTTTGTGGTTGAAGTCGAACTGAAAGATATTTTCTCGAGAATTGACGCGGGGAGCTGCAGAAAAATGGAATCGTCGGTTGTTTCAGGTCCATAAAATTGTTATAGACATGGCTACGGCAATTTGTAGCGCAGGCATAAAATTCTACCGAATAAACAAAAATTTGGAGTATTGGTTACAACGATACCAACAAACGACGGAATCAACAATTGCGAGCCTCGACTGTACATATTTTGCCGAAGGCTTCCGGGTGACCCATTTTTTGCATGCTTCTTTTTCTTTGGAGGCATTTCAAAGATATTTTTCAATTTTGCCATCCGGAGCGGTATGCTAGGTCAAGAGAAGAAGTTACACAAATTGAGGCCTTGACTCCTTGTTCCGCAACTCCTCTCACCTACCGGACAATGCTTCCATCAGTCTTCGCAATTGCGACACCTAGGTTAAAATTGAGACATCCTGGAGTCATTTTCACTCAAAGTGTTCATTCTACCTGAGGAGTTCTATCGTTCTTTGATGGTCTTGTGAGTTCTAAGGGCTGTGCTACGCCAACGTTTCCATTATTACTTTCCAGCACTACCGACACTTGCATAGCATCGGGTAAAAAACAAACTGAATCACTGTCTCGGCCCCAAGCGTGTGTATCAGACACAGCATTCTTTGATCTTGCCTGGTTGTTCTGCCGCACTTTACACAGTCATCTACAATACGATCAGGAGGTTTGTGGTATCTGGAAGCTATCCCTTTGCACGATCACCTTTTCTATTGATAACGATTCTTTCGGTAATGAATTTGAGTAAGACCTTACGTCAACTTCGTGGCGTTTTACGATCAACCAAGAGGCCGTGGTTGTTGTCTATGTTGTTCTAAATTTCGTGCGTGGCCGCCGCAACAAAACCGTACTGAGTAAACTTATCTTACCATGTGAAAGTAGGTGCAACACAACTGGAATAAACCCCACTACGCGTATGTATTAGCGTTCGTCACACCGGTGGTTCCTCGAAGTCTGGTGTAATCCCCGCACCAGCACGAACAAGATAGTTGGTTTCATCGTCGTCAGGTACCCCGAGAAGAAGTCGCTGACCGGTTACATTGTCTGAGGGCAAATTCATGTGGGGCACATTGTTAAGTTATAAGGGGCGCGTTTCGGAGACAACACACATCTGGTTCCAGGTTTGAGGGAGTGCTTGTCGAAACGATCGGCTGACGTATTTGTGGGAGATTTTGGACGTGGCAGCACTAATATCGAACAGTTTGTCGTTCTTCGGGTAGAGATGAATAGCTAGAAGAGAGGGATTATTTGTAACTTGATGGTTTGGTCCATCTGCCTAAAGATAATTTTAAATCCACAATGGTCGTTCACGTTGTGGAGCTTATTCAACGCGCCTTCAACGGTACCTAATCAGACCTTCTGAGAAAAACTGAAAGCTCTAACGACGTAAAACCCGGCCATCCTGATTAGGACACGGAAAAACTGGGTTTCGTGTTTGGTATCCGTCCAATACGCACTGAAAATAGCAATCGTCTCCCAAAATTCTTTGCATTCCACAGTCTGTGTATATCGGGTGCTGCAATTCAGCACAAATGACGGTGCGATGTTACCTGGAGATTGTCCTATACATCACAGTCATGGACGCTAGTTGATCATATCGCCACTACCTGCTCGCACACATAACATGCTCAGTTAGAAATTGAACGGCGAAGTTATGGGAGACAGCACCGACGGCTGACCTTCTCGTTTCATATGAGTGCGATGTTCCAAGTGAGCACTGTGCAAAGGTATCAGAGGCTACGTGAAGTCTTCCAGAGAAACATATTTCAAGCAGCATTGGGGTAACCATGGGAGTAGATTTTCCGACTCAGCAGAAATTATAGACGGACGTCAACTGATCACTCCCTGATTCCGAAAACAACGAGGACCACCGTGATTTGAAGCGTGAACTTACTCAGAGTCTGCTTGAGAAATGGGGCATAATTTTCTAAGTAATTCGGAGAGATGCATAGGGTGCCTTACCAGGGAGGGATTGGGTCCTGATTTGATGGTCTGTTGTTTCATCGGCCATCGGCAAGTTCTTAGCCAGACTAAGTGCCGAAAAGCTATTTCAAAACTTTACAGCTAGTCGCGGTGACCTCACAGATGGGTCCAGCACGTTGTGAACAGTTCAACTGATCTGAACCAGCTCATATGGCTGTGGATGATAGAGAACGGATGATCAGTTGTGTTATTCCAGACGATCCCCAGTCGGAAAATGGAGCTAATATGGAGCCTATGCTAGTGAGACCTAACTAAGCTCCATTTCCAGGCATGCTGTCTCCAGCGCTCACCGAGAATTAGACCCGAAAAAATGATATATGAATTGACCATCCTGCCGCTTACTATTAGAGTGGTTGTAGATAGGCACTTATAATGATGGAATATTTCTCAACTCATCTGTGAGAAACACGCTCAGAAGAGCTTGATCGAAGTACACATTGTAAAATCATATACATGACACATCATAAAGGCTAACTGTACAGTAATTCAATTATGTGAATGTAGTGACAAAACAAACATAGTACGAGTTAAAACTTCCTGTTCAAGAAGAAAAATTCGGAATACATGCTTCTTGGAAGACAGTTATAAAAATATCCGGAATCCGAAAAAATGCTGAGTATTTAGTTAATCCACACTCCACAAAGTAAGCACTGGCCGTATGGTCGAGGTCGCCAAAACGGGGTGCAGCATGGAGAAAGTTCGCCATTATTTCATGTAGATTGTGAGGATAGGGGGAGGCGGTGAGGCAAGTACTTTTCCCGCGGAATGTACGAACCTCTTCAGTGAATGGCGCTTATCATCAGCAAATCACGGTATTCAAAGAAGATGACAGGACAGAATGTGACAACCCAGGGGCCATTACCCTTGCCTTTATCGTATCCAAGCTGTTCGCGAGACGCGAGCTGCGGTGGCTCCCGAAAAAGAAATAACTAGCAGACTTCCGGCCCAGATGCACGTGTGCAGTTTGTGTCGCCCGTTCTCGAAAAACAAACAGGCGATGACTCTTCTGCTTGGCCCGTGGTTGTAACAATTTTGACTGTGAATCCTGCCTTTATATCGGTTTCATGACACGCTGTTTTGAGCTATTTAAACCACGAAGAAGTCCCGGTGAAGTATATCAGTTTTTCAAAGTCGTGATGTGTCCACGTTCAGCGCCGAGTGCTCATTTATGGGCAGCTAAGCTCAGAGCTTCTCAGGATTACCCGATCATCCCTCGTTTTCCAATTCTGTGACGTGCAAAATTTGGAATCGACACACATAGGTCAAGAGAATCTCGGAATGGAGCATCTGCCGGACAATAAGCTAGCCGCTATTAGGTACCTGGACAGCGTTGCCATACACATTTCTTCCGGTCGGCAAATAGTCAGCAAACGTGTAACGGGCTTGACATGTCTCCCTTGATTAAAATCCATGATCTTCATCCACCAGGGCTTTCAAGACTCCATGGAGACTTTATTATCATACACTTTTCTTTGGTGCATGACTCGTACAGCAATTCTTTATTCTCAGCAGATGATAAAAGTCGAAGGGGCCACGACAAGAAGCCCTATAAGCTTCGTCTCTGGACCTTGTTTAGACAACAGTTCGTTTATGGGGTCATCAACCACTGAAATGACTTTCCATTAATGGTTATGAGCTACCATTTAAGGGACCGTTTCAAAGTGTCATTGGCCTCCCACCTATTTCCAAAACCGTTAGATTAGTGATTTACTGTGTTCTCGCTACTTTACGCAACCCGGAAGGGCGACGCAACATCCTATTTTCAATGATTACGTTCCAGGTCAACAGAAAACCGGCGGACGCCGAAACGGACAAGCTGTGTGGATCCCGATAATTTGGGCCTCCATCCTTCAGACCGCGTACAATTCGCCGAAATTGTTAAATTTCAGGGTGGGGGCAGGGAACACACATACCGAGCCGAGTAAAGTGGCTGGTCCTTCTGGTACGTTCTTTGCAGAGGTATTGTTCTACGTGACTGGGGTAGCACTGGCCGCGTCTATTATTACCGACAGGTCGCTGGAGACTGTAGGTCGTTCAGCCACCCGGGTGGTGTCACCTTATCAGCCCTTAGTATTGCTGACTAGGCTGTCTACGTGGATAGTCAACGTGCGTAGCACGTTCGACAACCCTCGTCCCGACGTTGCCAGGACGTCTGATTACGTGCTAGCGGCGGAGATCGCGACATATGTGCTTATTGAGTTTCCCTCTAGGGAACAGACACCTAGTTCATTCGTGCGGATGGTGTTGATTTTGTCGAAGTATGCTGCGTTATTTTGGCATTGCTGAGCCTTGCTTGATGTTGAAAGGTGGCTCTGCGCTTTGCTCTCCTCCCAAAATGAAATACATTACTCATCCTTGTTCTTACACCATCTACTTTGACCGATTACCTTGTCCCCATTTAGTCCGAGCCCTGTAAACTTTTAAATACCGAAATTAGACATTTTTCTCAGATAGTTTTCCTTCCCGTCGTTTATCGGCGGATGAACAGTTCTTCTGCTCTGGCTCAACCAATGACCATTTGTTTGAGTGAGCTCAACCCGTTTTATCGTCCACCATTGTTGATCGGTGCCTGGCTGTCGATTTGTTGTGCGGCCACTTTCTCTTTTTGATTTCTGAGGATTTTCACATTTGAGGTGAGAGGCCCAATTTTCTTGTACAGTGATTCAATTAGTACCGTATTAAATCCAGTTATTACGAGCGCCTTCTCGTTAACCGTTTCAAGGATAAATTTTCTCTGTCGTTGAATATTGAGAGGCATTTACTGGATCGCCAGATTACGCGTAACTCAGTGTGAACTTGAGTCGTCAGCGAACGATTCAATAGATTGTGCATCGAGACATTCTTCACTTCTTCGCCGCTGTCTCATTGAGTAGGCCATTGTCAAATGGACCGTCTGTGTGAGCACCATGGCAGTTCATCGGTGCGCATTTGAGAAATGTATGTGTTCGTGACCAGTGAAAAGATAATCAGGGTTTGCAGTCACCGTCCGTCTGATTACGCAAAAAACGCGCCGAATGAGGGTCTGCGGCATTGCGCATCATTCAGTACGATTGGTAATGTTCGGAAGAAACCGATCAGAAGCCGACCGATGACGTGGTATCATACTATGGGAGTACTAACATGGAGCCATTAGGGACTTACCCGCGTATTATTCGCTAAAATCGATAAACATGAACATGGCTGACATATGCGGTGGTGCGCTTTTATCTTTTACCCTCAGTGATAATCTTGCTCTCTCTCCACTCCACTTCGGTTGATACTGTTAGTGGATGCCGTTGAAGCTTGGGGGCTGGCGGCTACATCAGATGTCCCTTCCTTTATACGATATGGCCTGAAGGCCTCAAGTGTCCGGCCTCAAATAAGTAAGCACGAATGCAAGGTTAGACTGCGTGGTTGTGCGCAGCAGATAACTGTTGAATATCAACTGTTGTTTGATTGGCTTCAATCTTCAGTTGGTCCTCGTAGAAAAGAACTTTTCGATCCCAGTTCTGCACCCACTGTTGAGCTTCTTCAACTTAAGAGTATACACGTGAAAGACTAGTAACGATTTTATGTCTATTACGCGACACAATGATCTGTTTTTCTTCCCTGGTTGAGAACTTCCTATGATGGATCCATCTAATCATACCGCAAAAATGAATCAGGAATTTGGGATCCCCAAATTAAGGGAGGGGATCTGCCTCTCAAGATTATTCATTCGACTGCTGTCATTATTGCTTGTTGGATAAGGACTTGGAGTCACTAATTAGGTTTTGTAAACTTGGCTGTAAATTTACCAGATTTTTATCAGTTTAGAAGTGATCTAAATTCTAAGTTTTTTCATTCTTTCATCCCACAATCCGTGCCATTCGTCGCTTAGTGTTGCGAGAATACGTGGCATTATGGACTATTTACAACTTCAAAGCTTGCCTTAACCTCCGTTTTCCGTTTGCCATTAAATAATCCAATATTATCACATTTCGGCGTTATCACACTGGATTTCGTGGCAGGAGGTCACGGTCGGTCTGCAACGCACTGGGATCACAACCATTCCATATTTATAAGTCATCAGCATAAAGGACAGGGTTTCTAAAGGTAAGGTTGAGTACATCATGGATGTACACCAGGTAGAACGGCGGACCAATTGGGTATCATCAGGTAACTCCGCGAGATCGGGGGAGATGAAGAGAGGTCCGATTCCGTTTTCACTCTAAAAGTTTCGTTATCATGAAAAGATGTGATCCAGCGGGCTTCAGCGATTTGTGCATGGGTTAAAGGTTGGAGACCCAACTTATCCGGATCCACACAGCTTGTCCGTTTCGGCGTCCGCCGGTTTTCTGTTGACCTGGAACGTAATCATTGAAAATAGGATGTTGCGTCGCCCTTCCGGGTTGCGTAAAGTAGCGAGAACACAGTAAATCACTAATCTAACGGTTTTGGAAATAGGTGGGAGGCCAATGACACTTTGAAACGGTCCCTTAAATGGTAGCTCATAACCATTAATGGAAAGTCATTTCAGTGGTTGATGACCCCATAAACGAACTGTTGTCTAAACAAGGTCCAGAGACGAAGCTTATAGGGCTTCTTGTCGTGGCCCCTTCGACTTTTATCATCTGCTGAGAATAAAGAATTGCTGTACGAGTCATGCGCCAAAGAAATATGTGTAAGCAGTGAGATCTTCGAACTTCGTAAGTACCTAGCTTATATACGGGAAAACATTGTGGGACACGGTAAAATATATCGACAGAGTTGACAAAGATGGTGTCGGGTGCGCGGTCATCGTCTTTGGCCCCGTTCACTGTACACTGATGGAGAGCATGAGCTGCCAACTCTGTAAGTCTTTTAATCTAGCATCTGGACGCCGGAATAAGCAAGGCTTTAACCATCTCCCTTCTTTTAGTGCATAGCCATACGCGCATACGGAGCCACTTAACGGCCACACCGCTGAGTGCTAGCACCACCTACGATGGTGGTGCATTCGAGGTACTGACGGTCCCTCGGACGGATGGAGCACACTTTAGTCTTTCCGCTTGCTGCTTGAGAGTCGTAATATGTTGGCGCCGGAATCTGTTCTAATTTCGGAGGGAAAGACCGTTTCGTGCTCCCTCTTCGTAAAACACACCATATTATAATAAAGTTATCGCGTGACTGCCGGTAATTTTGGGTTCAGATACCCTAGCTGCTTGATTTTGGAGAATACTCCCACCAAAACAATCACAGGCTCAGGTTCCCACCGTAGTCTCTCAAGCTGAGATACCTTAGTTTATGTACACATGATAACTGAGGCGCAGCCACACTTCAATCTCACAAGAGAATGAGGCGAGAAGGGTAAACAGAAGGCCTCCTTGGACAAATCAGTGAATGATCGCCAGATAGATTTTAGCACTCTACTAGCCTTAACACAGGCATGCGTGACGTGAGTCTGTGTTTTAAGGCTGACTGACAGCAGAATTCCGAGGCCCCATCCAGTATTACCTTGGGATAACAAGTGACCCTCAACTTGATATACCCCAAAATCCCTCAGCTGCATGAAAGAACATTTCTGTGCGTTTGAAGGTAATCTCCGTTGGGCTCTCCCGGTCGACGTCGTATCCAAGCCATGTTGTAACCTCTCAGTATTCTTATCTGAATGGATTATTCTCCAAAATTTATTGTCATTAGTGACAGCGAGAATTAGCGAGCGCAGCTGGTCCGATATATCGTCGACGGAGACCAAAAACAACAAGTGACTGAGCGTTGACCCTTGTGGCATATCGTTTTCGGCAGGCAGCTGTGCAGATACACGTTGGTTGACCCTGGCACCAAATGACCTACTGAGAAGGAATTCTACTATCCAACCGAGCGAATAGTGTGTGCAATCGGTCTGGTGAACAAGTGAGTATGTGGCACTGTAAAACCAGTCGTGACCCACGGCTATACGTATTCTATCGGTGCAACTGTAAACCTCCTGATTTGGAGTAGAACAGAATATTGAAGGTTCACTCGGATAGAACTGGCTTTGTGTGTAAATAGGTAATGATCAGCAAACTATACAACCTACAACCAAGTGAATTCTGGGAATGACCGTCAGCAGGTACCAATGGGATGGCGTAAACAATTAATTTAGGCAGTACGAAATAAAGAAGGAGAGGCTTGAAACGTGAGCTGGGAACAACGTGAGAAATATTCGGCCATCTATTGTAATCAGTACGTGAAGATATATATAAATGACATACAATGTGATAGTCTGACCAATGGAGTATAGGCGTGGGAGCAGCTAAGTTTTACATGGCGCAGGCCACTGGTCATGAATGGGGTTGCCGAGCCGTAGAGTCGAGGGCCCGGGTGTGGGGGGTCAGCGATCCTCTCGCCATTGTGCCGACAGTTTCGCTCTTTGTGGCCCGAACCTAATTTCCATTGAGTCTTTCCGAAATCAGCAGGCACTCTGTCAGAAGAAACGCTGAAATCGAGAATCATCGTGTTCAGGTTCTTGCCGAGAGCTGCTGCTTCCACCTATCCCCTTCTGATAAACAGAAGGTTTGTCAGGCAGAATCGCTCTCTTCAGAATCGGTGCCGCCTTCCACTGTAGATCGAAAAGCGGTCTAGTGCCTACAAAGACGACTGGGTATCAACCGCTTCATCAGCTTGCCAAGCGGGCATATCAAACAGGCTGGTCGGTAGTTGACAGCTTCCGGCTGTCCTCCTCCCTCATAAATAGGCGCTATCACACTTTGTTTCTACTCGTCTGGTGTTTTCCCTTCGTTGAGAGACCTTTGACACAAATCCGCTGGAGGTGCTGTTAAGTCGGTTGCCAGTTCACGCAACAGCATTGGGTGGTTGCTGTCCGGGCCTGATTTATTATTACCAACGAATTTATCAGACATCTCGCGTTTTGTATCGACGTTTTGGCCCCCATTAAATCAAAACGTGCCGGCTCGTATGTACAAGGTAAAATCCTTACTGCGAAAGAGACCGACAAACTGAAAATGCTTGAGTCGAGGTACAGAAGAACACTAGACTTTTCCCTGGTGATGCAAATGAGCAAAATGTTTTAACACATAGAACGTCAGACGCAACTCCGTCATATAGACGAAGAGGAACTCGCACTCCGTAGTGAACAAAGATGTACGAAACTAGTGCAACTGATGAGACGGAGAAATTCCATGAGGGACCCTGCTATAAGAACTACTACTCTCAAAGACGAAACGGTTGTCGATGACCCTGTAACGATATGCAAACTCTTCAACTCACACTTTGCTGCCTCGTTTAGCGTAGAAAACACCTCATTACGTGCTAATATCCCATCAAAATCAGCTAAAGTTTTGAGTAATGTTTTAATCGATGTTCGAAGTGTTCGTTCACAGTTAGCTAGCATTAGGCCCTCAATCCATCCTGGACGAGATTGTATTCCACCAATGTTCGTCAAGGAGGCATGTGAGGATATACCCATCCTCTTACTCAATTTGTTCAACCTATCACTTTCATTCAGCACCTTCCCCCCTTAGTGGAAAACCTCAATCATTATGCCTCGTCACAAGAGTGGTCCAAGGCAGGACATTATTAACCATCGTCCCATCAACCACACATCAGTCTGCACGAGAATGTTTGAAAGGATAACAAAGGTGCACATGGTCGAGTTCTTAAGGACATAAAACCTTAAAAACACTTCACAGCACGGTTTCCTAAGCAAACACTCTAGTAGGACATGTCAGCTGGAATTTTTAAACCAAATAACGACGTCCGTCGGTGATGGAAGTGCGGTAATTATCATACTCTTGGACATGCAAAAGGCTTTTGATCGTGTGCCTCATAAGCGCCTCTTGATCAAAATAGCATCTTTTGGCATACAAGATCCCTTGTTTAGCTGGCTGTCGTCATACCTTGAAGGTCGCTTTCAAACAGTCAAAATATGAGAGCACTGTTCAGCACCAAAACCAGTGACTAGTGGGGTGGTCCAAGAAAGCGTTCTGGGTCCGTTGCTCTTCTTCATACACATAAATGACTTATGCGACGTTATTACACATGGCATGCCCTTTCTGTTTGCCGACGATATCTAAATCTTTTACACATTCCGCCAGGGCAGTAACATAAATTTCTGTCTACAAAATATACGACAGGACCTAGCGTCCTTGCAGTTGTGGTGCAGAACATGGCTGATGTCGTTCTAAGCAGACAAATCGAACATCCTCACTTATGGTTGTAAATTACCCCATGGCTCCATCTCACTAGATCTAGGAATACCGTACTCAGTCCTTTAATTTCTCTTAACGAGTATGCTTCCAGGTAGCAAAAATTAAAAGAACATTGGGCCGCATCAAAAAGGCGTTCAGCCCACCAGCTGCGAAGCTGACGCTCTACAAAATGTGTGCTCGGCCTCAACTCGAGTATTGCACCTTCATTTACTGCCACCTACGCAAGTCCGACAGGCTTGTGTTAGAAA
>QNGE01007626.1:0-21790 GCA_008508345.1 Paragonimus westermani | reverse complement strand
ATTCAAGTTCACACCGAGTCACGCGTAATCTATTGATCCAGTAAATGCCTCTTAATATTCAACGACAGAGTTGATCCATCCTCGAAACGGTTAACGAGAAGGCTCTCGTAATACCTGGATTCAATACGGTTCTAATTGAATCAATGTTCGAGAAAATTGAGTCTCCCACCTCAAATGTGAATATCCTCAGAAATCAAAGACAGAAAGTACCTGCACAACGCTTCGACAACCAGACACCGATCAGCAATGGTGGACGATAAAACGGGTTGAGTTCACTTAAACAAATGGTCATTGGTTGAGTCAGAGCAGAACGACTGTTCATGCATCGAGAAACGATGAGAATTTTAAGTAACTCAAGGAAAATACCGAATAAAAATGTCTGACATTGGCATTTAGAACTTTACAGGGCTCGGGCTAAATAGGGGTAAGGTGAACGGTCAAAGTGGACGGTGTAAGAACAAAGATGAGTGAAGTGTCTTGTTTAGGGAAAAGGGCAGAGCGTAGGGCGACCTTTCAACATCGATCAAAGCTAAGCAGTCTCGAAATAACGCAACAGACTATGACAAAATTAACAGGTTTTCCTCAGTCCAAACCCATTCTAAATGAGGAAATTGAGACCACACTCTCCTATAACTTATCGACTGACAGGGACATAGCAGGTGCATCTGTGGCACAGTTTTGAAGTGGTTATTGCCCAGACAATAAAGCTCCAGAACTTAGGCTCAATGCTGTGAGCGTGCCCATGATGGATAAGGCCATTACGCCCCACAAAGATGAGAAGCGACATCCAGGCTAAACAGTTCAAAGTCCGCAGGACATGACCACATCCATCCGACAGTCCTATAAACTCTGGCGTCGCCACTTGCCAAACTGTTCGGGAGACTGGAAAGAAGCCTTTATAATCCCCATCTTCAAAGATGGCAACCGGTCAGAGGTTGCAAATCACCTACCAGCAAGCTTGATTAGTGGTATCAGCAGAATTTTTGAACGAATATTACGAGAAAGGATCCACAAGTTCCTCTGCGAACAGAACTTCTCCAGAACCCCTCAACATGTCTTCCTAAGAGAGGGATCTTGTCTTACCAATTTACTGACGTTTTTATAAACTGTCACGGAGAAGAACTGGATAAAGAAGTGGTAGAGATGTGCTCTCTGGATTTTCAGCAACCTTCGATTCTGTCAACCACAGGCTTTCATGCTGGAAAATTCGAGAAGCTGGAATCTCTCTTAGAATCTGCAGGCTGATGCAGGCGTTTCTAGTTGGTAGGTCGTGTAGAATATGAGTAAAAGGATTGCTCTCTGACAAAGGTTCTCCGTTAAGCATAGTCCCTGAGGAATCAGTCATCTCCCCCCTGCATTTCTCGGTATACATAAACGACCTGACCAACGAGTTATTCTGCCCATGTTATTTGTATGCAGACGATATAAAGCTGGTCGAGAGTTGGTCGGGCTCGACCGCTCCCCAAGGGGACATTCTGAAAATTTGCCAATGGACATTAGATTGGGATTTACCACTGAACGTTCTCGGAAGTCATATCTTCGCCAAAGCTCTCCGGTCAACTCCCAGGTATTTTGGGGATGCACATGGACAGACGGTTGAACTATTAACTGAGCATCACACAAGAGACTTGGGTATCCGAATCACTAGTACGTTTACTCCATCTGCTCAGTGTACCGCATCCGCGACAAAAGCGCGACGGTCGTTATATCGACTGAAATCGGTGATCGCTAACCCTTGTCCACAGTATTCGGCTACAGTTCGTCCTCACTTGGAATATTGTGTCCAAGCCCGGTCACCATATCTCCAAAAGGACATAACCGTCCATGAAAAAGTACAAAAGCTCGCCACACGTATGGTATGGAGTGCGAAGTGTCTAAGCTACCAAGACCGACTAACTTCGTAGAACTTATTTTTGTTCGAACACAAGCGGGTAAGAGGAGACCTTAGTTAAATGTGCAAAATTACCAACAACACTGGAAGACGCTATGTGGCGGGTTTGTTCAAGGTGCGTCAGGACAGAGACTTGAGGGGTCATAGGTTCGCAGTCAAGAAAACAATATCACGATTGGCTATCCAATGTGACTTTTCCACTCACCAGGTGGTCAGCTTGTGAAACAAGTTGCCTGCAAAGATTGCTGAGGCCGCGAGCGTAGAGATGTTCAAAAGAGTTCTGGAAAAATGTCGGAACAACGTTCTCCCACTGTGTACTAATCGGAGTATGTTTTGTTTCTACTATTTAGAGCAGCCAGATTTTGATACGTCTTTTGAGTGGTCGTGTCAGTATTTGCAAGAAAGTCTCATAATCATTGTACGTTCTTCCGACGAACGATGAGTGACGCACGTATGACCAACGACGCCAAATATCAAAACCAAACCAAGTCGCTGGAAACGTGGTACTATTGTCATAAATGATATAATCAATTCGTTTGCGTTCGTGGGATAAAACAATGTTTGGCCGCAATAGGCCGTCAAGGGTCCAAAGGGCACGTCGAGTACAAGCACAAACGACCGACAGGCATTGACGAACCGACCGAATGCGACCAGATCGGTCTGATGTGTGTCTAAATACCCGTTCTTCGGGCAGACAGATGGGCTGGTGACAGTTCAATGGCGGACCGTATTCACAGGGGTTAGGGAGGGTGAGACTGACAGATAACAATAGGTGTGGGACGGATGACTGGGATTCAATGACTGAGGAGGTGGGCTGGAATAATTAGTACTTTTGGACACGTGTTGCGAGAATAACGAAAACCAGCGTGTTCTTGGACGGGGTCACGAGGAAGGGCGCGGCAAGGTCAGTCGAGGGGGATTTTGACCTCCGAAAATGTCCAACAATCGTTATTAAGAAGGATAGTGATGTAAGAAGAATCAATAACAAGGAGATAAATAATGACGGGGACTGAAGACATCATTTTTCTGAAGACCCATAACACTCATCAAACACTCGACGCAAACAGTTCCTTTAACAACTACTGCGATGTGTAATAAAAATGTTCTGCTTCCAGAGACCTCCCAGATCAAGGTCTGCCTATCAGCGGCACTTATGGAAGAATTCAAAAGATAGGCTTTACCGACACTTCTTAATCCGTTCATATGTGCGTTGGAGGGATTGTAAGTTCACACGAACGTTTCTGGCAAATGACCGTGATGTCTAATTATTATTCATATCACGCAACAGAAAAAGTTGGCCGGATCAACGACGTGACCTTTGTCCAACAATCGTTATTAAGAAGGATAGTGATGTAAGAAGAATCAATAACAAGGAGATAAATAATGACGGGGACTGAAGACATCATTTTTCTGAAGACCCATAACACTCATCAAACACTCGACGCAAACAGTTCCTTTAACAACTACTGCGATGTGTAATAAAAATGTTCTGCTTCCAGAGACCTCCCAGATCAAGGTCTGCCTATCAGCGGCACTTATGGAAGAATTCAAAAGATAGGCTTTACCGACACTTCTTAATCCGTTCATATGTGCGTTGGAGGGATTGTAAGTTCACACGAACGTTTCTGGCAAATGACCGTGATGTCTAATTATTATTCATATCACGCAACAGAAAAAGTTGGCCGGATCAACGACGTGACCTCTTTCCGCGATTCGTATGTGGTGGATGAGGTCGGATTTCGTCTCAACTGTTCTGTTACCAATGTCTGTTGTGTCATAGCGTGTATCAAAAACTCTTCCGCATATGTTCAGCCATTATTCGTCGTAGGCACGGATCTGCTCTGCTGATGTAAACGTCACCGCAACCGCAAGTTAACTGATAGTTTACATGTAGAGCGGAGCATTTCGGGAGGTCACGACTACAAATAAGCTGAGCGATACTCCTAGCTGTGAATTGCAATCGCAATTCAGCCGCAGGGAATGTACGAGTTAGAGCGGATGGTAATTCTTTACTTACGTCAGTTGTGATATGATCGCCTTTGAAAGGTAGGCTCAAAAAGTCCTGCTTCTTGGGAACCGTAATTACGACAGTTTTGGTCAGTCTTTTCTGGCTGTGGACATCGATTAACTTCCCATGATATCAGTTTGCGAACAGTACCTTCCTTACCCTCACCTCTTCTCCTTGTAAACAGTCATCGGTGAATATGTCCGAGGCTCTATGAAATAGGTCTCTTAAGTATTGGGCGCGCAAGAAGAGAACTGCAAATACCGACTGCCCCAATTGGTTGCAATGGGCCATCCTGTCGCCTAACAAGTGAGATGTCTAGAAAAGATAAACTGTTGTTCCTCACTTTCTCATGAGAAACAAAATGATTAGGATGAACGGAATTAAAAGGATTTGAGACTGAGGTAAAAGGAATATTTTTGGTAAAAATGAAAATATCATCTACATAACACTTATGGAGGCTGACACCATCTATAGCATCAGATGGTTTTAATTCAACCATTCCTGAAAATATATCCGCAAGTGTAGAGTTCAAAATGCTACCCACTGCTACATGATCAAACTGTTTATGGGAGAATCCTCCAAAACCAAAACGGGTAAATTCTGTCCATCAAGGTAATCAACCGGGATACTAGAAGGCAAGTTTTGAGGGTAAATAAAATCGCATAAAAAGCCAGCCGTTTCTCGTAGATAGACGTTTGTGAATAAAGAATCAACGTTCTGTAAAATTTGTACCAGATGTAAGGAATCTTTGAAACAATGAGGAGTAAATATTTGACGGACGGGATGGAGAGTGTCTACAAGCCATCTGGAAAGCCTATAGTGTGGTGAACTGTCCATCCACAAGATTGGCCTTGGCGTGATCTCAAAGTTACGTGTTTTTGAAGCACCTGTAGCGACTATTATGAATGATATTTTGATAGTACCATTCATCTGTACATTTTCCATTATTTTGGTTTCGTACCTACTTTTGGTTTGGTCAACCTACCCATTTTGTAACATCCGGCTCGGGGCTGAAATCACAACTCGCTCCGTGCCTCGCTAGCTTGGCGTATATCTCTGTACTCTCTATTTTCCGTGTTCGGTAATAATGCACGAAGTCAACACGCTGAGACTTGGCTTTTCATTGTCGCTTGATTGTCGATAGTGATAACTGACAGGGTTTTATTTTGTTGGATCAGTTCCAACACACCTCTTGACTATGGTGTGCGGGTTCCCGTTGGTTTCATTTGTTGTATTGCAGTTCCGAGATATACCCATGTAGTAGGATAATTTGAAATTTCCTTAAGATTCATTTCCCTAACAAAATGTTGTTATTAGCAGTAATGTCTGTGTGAAGCTTTTTGCGTCCATTGGGATAATTTCGACTTTTTACGCATAACCAAACTTGTTCATGATAACTGTCCCGGAACCTTTGTCCAGATGGAAAAAAACCACATCTTTCATTTCTTGCAGTTGTTTTAGAGCTTGGTGTTGTTCAGATGTTAAACAACAATGCATGCGGACAGGTGAAGTCAGGACATGATGAGAAATACCGGCCAGCTTCGCACGGAACTATCCCTCGTTTTTGCGTGAAGTTGGAGAGAAGTCTTTAGTTTGATCACTCGGGTTCTCAAATTGCATCTGTATCTGCAAGCAGCCAGCGGCTTTGAGAGAAATTTCAAATTTCAGTCCTACGGATAGAACCTATATTTATGCTCGCGTGAACTGGACTGACGATAAGTTCTGCGCGTGTTTCAAGCCGTCTGTAAGGAACAAGGACCCATTATCCCAACGCAACAGTCACCTGGAGACTGCAGAGAATCATGGTTTTAATTTTCTTCAGCAAGGTTCTGACAAGATTCTAGAACTTCATACGAAATACCAACGACAGTCTGTTAAGTATAGATGTAAAACGTCGTTGAGTCTCCAGATATTTTCTCAGTTTTTCTTGTGAAATCTCACTGTGTGAAGTTGCCAGTCTGACAAGGGTGATATCGTTTCCGAGCAACTCCTCTTTCAACAGCAAATAATAAAATGTCCAAGGGAATCGGCCTGATCCTACGCATTCTTCATAAAATTCAATAGTTGAGCGTTCTGTAATCGTCTTACACCGCAAGGTCACCAATCTGTCCGACGCCCGTGTTGTATGCGCAAGGGTCTTCGTTTGAGAGATTTAAACCACTGAGTTCCCTTGACCCAGTTTGCCAATAACGATGGATGACATACATCGCGATATGTATTAACACTTGTATTTAGATAGCGTCGAAACAAATGTCGAGGGAAAAGAAGAGGTTGGGGGAGGGGGTGAAATAAATTCACTGGGTAACCGCAGTGTACAGCCATAGAAAAGTTCTGCCAGGGTGCATTGGAGGTCAGCCCTCCGTGGTACTGATACCAACAAGTACTGAAGGGAGTACTTCACTCCATACTGGATTAGTGGTGGCACAAAGCGAAGTTTCAAGTCGTCTATAGAAACGTTCCACTAAACCATTCGAGGATGGATGGTATGCCGTGGTGCGAATGTGCCGACATACTAGAAAGTTCCCCATTGCTTCGAATGTTGAGCACTCGAAGTGTGAACCACAGTCCGTCCTAATGGTTGTGGAGCTTCCGTAGTTGACTACCCAACGTTCTGAGAAAGCACACACAATAACCTCAGATGGATAATTCTTCAACGGGATGAGATCTAGCCATCTTGAAAAACGATCGACGCAGGTTGGGATGTAAACATAACCGCATGACAGCGTTAAGGGTCCAGTTAGGTCTGAATGGACATGTGAGAACCTGGCATCTGGAAGACCGAATGAAGTGATTGGGCCTCGTGTATGTCTGTGCACTTTGGAACGTTGGCACTGAAGGCAAGCGCGTGCTCAACTAAGAAAAACGTCAGAGTTAACCTCATGCTAGCCAAATCAGTCTGTTACTAACTTGAGGTCGGGGCAAATACCGGGGTGCGTGAGGTTGTGAAGGTGATTGAAGACGACACGTCAGTAGGCTAGTGGCACTACAGGTCTTGTACTACCTGTAGTCATGTCAGAAATAATGGTTTCGTCTGCATTGGACAGTAGAAGTGAGTGCGGCTTCAAAGCTTGGCGTTGTAACGACATTTGAAAATCAGGCCATCTCAACTGAACCGCAGCTAGACCATTGGGGTCAACGGATGTAAGCGTGACCAAGGTTGTATGGACGCGTGAAAGAGCGTCAACGACAGGGTTGATAGCACCTTAGACATGCCGAATGCCAGAGGTAAACTGCGAAACATGTTCCAGGTGTCTGATCTCCCTGAGGGAGTACCTGTCCGATGAAGATCCGAGTACATACACCGGAGGCTTGTGATCAGTAAACATAGTGAATGGGCGACCTTCCAATGTGTGGTGAAAATGACGGACACCTAGGTAAATAGCAAGTAATTCTCATCCAAACGGACCCTAACGGGATTCAGCCGGTACCAAGCGTTTGGAAGAAAAACCTAGAGGCTGCTACTTGTCAATGACAAACTGTTGTAATACGCCACTGATAACAACATTCGAGGCGTCAGTGGAAATAGAAAGTGGGGCCTCGGGGGGTCTGGGTAAGCCAGAAGAATAACACTGGATGTAGGTTTTTCACGCTTCACGGAGGCCGTGCGAGCTGCGTCTGAAAAGTTGAATTTACATGTACCGCTTCGGAGTAAGTCCGAGAGAGGTTGCAGAAGTTGCATACAATGGGAGATAATCTGTCGATAATAATTAACTAGGCCGGCAAAACCTGAATACTAGAAGCGAAAATGATGTGGCTTAAAAATTCTATGCTACATTTTTTAAGTCCTCACTTGGCTGAGTTAATAGCTATGCGATGCTGAGTTAACTTAACAAACAGGGAATGGAGTTGTTGTAGATGTCCTACTTCGGAAGAGCTAGCCACTAATATATCGTCTAAGTAGGGACAGACGGAATACGAACCTCGGCCTACTTCATGAATGAAACGCTGGAAGTTTTGTGCAGCGATACTGAGGCCAATTGGCATTCGAAGAAATTCGAATAGGCTCAAAGGCATGATTACAGCCGTCCTGGAGGTATCCGTCTATTATACCGGAATCTGGTGATAGACACGAACCACATCAATCTCGCTGAATACGGTTTTGTCAGAAAAACAAGCTATCAGGTCCTGCAAGTTAGGGATAGGATGTCTATCAAGGACAGTGACATTATTGAGGGCACGATAATCGTCACAAGGGCACCAGACACCTGACTTCTTGGGAGCCATACGGAGTGGAGTGGCCCATGGAGTTTTAGAAGGGCTGATTATTCCTAGTTCGAGCATGTGTTCGAACTCCGCCCTAGTTACATTAAATTTTCCCGGGGCTAGACGTCTTGGTCTGCAGGACACTGGTAGACCTTCAGGGTGTGAGTAGAAGTGACTGGAGTGGGCCCGTTCGTGGATTTAACAAGCTGTGAAAAGTGTAAAAGCAATGATGCGTGGAGCTGAGGGGTTTCAGGTTGAAAGATAAAAGGATTGATGGTCTCTGTGTATGCCTGGGTGCAGTTGATGTTGATTATTCTACATGAATTGACAACGTTCCGTCTTTGCCTATCGACAACGCGGTCAAAATGCTGGGAAAAATCGACCCCTAAAATAGCGAAAGATGGGGCTGCAATTGCGAAAACAGAAGAAGGTTCACCGAAGACTGACATCGTGTGAGTGAACGTTAACCGTATGTGGAACTGGGCGTGTCGTTTTCGGCACGAGGTGAGGACAAAGGAATAACCTCGCAGCGTCCTGGAAGAACCATGCTAACTTTCCTCCTGGTATCGATCCCCGAACTGAAAATCGTTGCGTGAAATGGGCGACTGTTAGAGTGGGTGTCGGCCACGTTTGTCGCCAACGGAGGCCGGCTTGGGACGCAACGCTTTGCCCGTTTGCCACGCTTGCTGTGAAACCAGCACAAATCGCTAGATATTTGAGAGCGTCTACGTGTGGACATGCTCCGAGGTGGACACAAAGAGCACCATGTCCTAAGACAGGCAAAACCTCGCCTAAAGGCCGCAATCTCCGCCGAAACTGTGTGCCAATCATCTAGCGGCAGCGGGTTGGATGGTTGCTGTGACGCTGTAAAGGTTGTACCCTAAGGAACCTCTACCAAACGACTAATTATCGCTGTAATGGCGACGAGGATGATGGTACAAAAACGCTCCTGAATCTCATCCGCGTGTTGTGCCGCGTCCAAAAGGACGGGGACTTGGCTGCTATAAGGATAGTTTATGTGTTGGCCGGAGGACGTTGGATCCACGGATCCTTTAGGAGTGTCTCGTCCACGGATGAGGAATAGAGCAACCGTTGCACACAAATTAACAAATGAGACGGTCACTTGTATCCCAGCTGGAGATTTCTAACCAGCTGTCGTAGACGTGATTTCTAGGACGGTGTGTTCCGTTGGATAACAGATTCCCAGAGGGATTCGTATCTATCTATCTATCTACGTTCAGCAGGAGGTCACCCACGTGCACAGTGACAACTTTGGGAGGCCTGGTCAAAAGTTGGCTAAATCTAGCCTGATCTGCCGTGGTGCGCCGGTTGTAGAACTGCGCCTCGATATACAAAAACCACGAGGCGGGTTAGAAATTTAAGAACGGTGGAACAGTAAGCTTGACTCCCTTAACCGTCGGCATCTGTTCTGAGTCCATTGCGAATTACAGCTGGAATCAGTATACATATTCAATATAAAAATCGATGAAGATTTAGGTATATATACATGAACGAATGGAATAAACGTCAAACAAAATCCCATAATTGAAACGAATTACCGGGTTTAATAGATTTCGGGTACACTAACTTGTGGCGGTGAACCGGGAATAAAAGTGCCCGAAAGAAAGCGAGTAAACTGGGGGAGAACTGGAACTTTTCTGCCTTTATAACCGCGCCTATTCTCCACAATATTCAAACCAGAAAAGTGACTAATGGACAACGGCGTTCATTGCAAGTAAGCTGGGAAAATGAACTGTAAGCGAAGCATGACAAAATGCAGAGCTCGACCAATGCGCGACCATGCGACCGGAGGTTCTCATTATCGTGACCTTTGATAGTCAAGCAAACAAAAATGGTGCAGGCATGCAACTAAACAGTTTCAACGAATGCCAGCAGTGAAGATAAATAGCAATTCACTTGTAAAACGTGGTAGACCAAAAGTATATCTAAGCGTTAAACTCTGTTTTGCATGTCTGCCTATCGGGTCAACTGATATTTGCGAGAAATCGAAACGGATGAATTAAAAGGGGCGTCTTGGAGGTAGGTAAGCATCGGCTGTAAAAATGCACGTGACTGGTCGGAAATTTTGTTGGCGCTCATTTACAATTTGGTTGTAGATTAATGTGTGTGTGATGGTCTTCCTCCAAGTTAACATATTTGTGTGAACGCTCATCATGGTAGAATGTGGAATATGACTTTTTTTTGTTCACACATGTGCGGAGCGGAGGCGTGCTAGATGATGTATGCAATATGTGATCTACTGGTATTATTTGCGATTTGGTTGGATTCATATGGTGGTTTGTTTGTCCGTGTAAGGCTTGGCCATATGAGTGAATGTGGAGTCAGCTTGTGTTACAGATGGACGCTGGTTTACATAGTCATTGAAGGTGGGGTGGTCAAATGTGGGGCTTGGAAGTTCCGGTTGATTTGTCTGGGTGTGCGTTATTTTGCTTTGCAGAGCTGTTTGCGAATGGTACATGGTCAGGGTATAAATGGATGTTCTGTTTTGATTGAGTATTTCCCCTACTGTTTTGTCCGGCGTATTGGAGGAGTCCTGTGGAAGTTCGTAGTGCATACTCTGATGGTAAATCACGAGGGAGGTATTTCTTGCTTTTATACAATTGAGTCAAACGAGGGAGCATTACAGGTAGGCGTAATGATACCTCCTGTATTGTTTCCCCTTCGGTTGGCATTGGTCTGGTCGTCGTGATAATGGTTACGTTTCGTCGTGTGAGTTGCGTGGAATTGAACTCAAATGTTCTCGGTGTGGACCTCGGGACAATGATCATTGTGTGTTCATATTTCCATCCTGTGCATTGAAAGTTGCATACGATTACTGTTAACCATTTTGCGTGTCATACCAAATCGCCAAGTATTGAAATAATGTCGCTACATGGTATCTGTTTTTCTTCGTTTTCTCTTGTTTCTCTCATTATAAAATGCTGACAACTAACCGTTCCACATGGTATATTGATTGTCCCTATCGAAAGTGACTCGTGTCTGACCTGGTAGCGCTTGGAGTCAGTGGACACTATGTGAGGCACCGAGCGTTTGTGGTTGGTATGGGGGCAAGATTGACTTACAACACGTAATGTAGCGCTACGAGTGTCGGAATAGGCATCAGTCTAAGTCCACCGGCCGCAACGAACACCGGTATAATCAGTAAGTCTCTTCAACTGTCAGTGCTTTCTTCAATGGCTGCCCTGAAGACACCGCTCCGCCGTTGACCGGTCACGGACAAACCACGACAATTGATGTCGCGCCAGCAGCCTGAAAGGAGGGTTAACGGAACGACTGGGAAGAAGGGAGGGAGTTCAGCATCGCCATCGACCTCAAGTGTATACTTTTTTCTCAGCCTCGTCCGCACACTCTGCTTTCTCCTACGTTGCGATATCCAACGGCGAAGTATGTAATAAATGCATGCACATGAAACTTGTCATTCTCTGCCAGAAATTACTCATAGTCAGGTAGCTTCATCAAGGCATCCAACCAACCAACCGGCAATAATCTGTTGTTTTCTTTGTACAACCCAAACTGCACACACACGGTGGAACAATCGCGAGTGTTTTTTGTCATACTTACGAAACAGCATAGTGTTGGCTACATTTGTTGTCCCCAAACAACACCTTACGCATCGTTGCAGGAAGCACCCAATCAAATGGTAGTTGACTGCTAACCGTCCAGAACAATACGCATGATTCCTGGGTAGACGCAGTGAACGCTATGGAATTGTTATTGACCAAGTAGTGTAAGCTCTTGTTCTAAGGACCACACAGAACCATATACAATAATCCTACGGTGAACGTGAACTCATGGTAATATAACGATCGCGAGTGGCACATGTGAACACTGCATCACACATGCTTACATGTTATCAACGCCAAATGTACGTTCTCTATAAATTGCACTCGTACGGAGTAACCTACTTTTGACATCGAGGGCACTCCTACAACCGCAGGATCCTCTCACGGTGTTAGTGCATCTCGAGCAACCGCAATCGTTTCTATTTCAACAAGTGCACCAAAACCTAGTTCATTGTAAAAGGTGGAGATACGTAATTATGACAAAAGTGTATTGTGTAATTTTTCACCATACAAAGGTCATTTTGTTACGCACCAGAGCCCCGTTAGCCCATCCCGTAGATGGTTGCCACTGCCGCACCGCTTTGAGAAGGGGTTGGATTTTGCAGTAGCCCCGCCCATCCTGCAACGTAACAACGGAAATGATGAGTGCGGCAAAACGGGATGGGCGGGGGAAAACGGGATAAACAAATGAGGTAGGGTAAAATGTATGACATTAAACGGTTAATGCAAGCAAGCAGTGCGCATATTGAGGACATGGTGAGTTTTCAGCTGAAAGCGAGTGGTGCAAGCGGTGAAACTGGAAACGTGCAACGGATGAACAGAAGCGACATTTGAAAGCGTTGGCGACATTTGGGTGTCCGGCACAACGCTGATGCCACCAACGGCAACATTTATCACACTCGATCCAGTCGGTTAAGTTCTCATCCGCCAAATCCTCCCGGCCACATTTCGAACAATGTTGGTCGTCCACGGGAGGAAGGTGCTTTCTACGAACACCACCCTTACTCTTTTTTGTGACGTACTTGGACGAGGAGTTGCTGCTGATGTGGCGTAACCTGACACTCCTAGCGAACTCCGTGTCGTCCATTATTGCAGGCTTGTTTCCAAATCCTACTGTCGGGGACGTTCTCCGCATAGATTGCTTTCGTTGTCTCGATCGAGAACTGGATGTTGGTGGCTTCAACACCTCTGGCTGAGAGGATTTTTGCCTTTCAACCTCGGTGTCAAAGCTTGCAAACGACCCTACGAACACTATTTCGCCTGATGTAGCTAAATTCAAAAACTGCTTCAACGCTCTCATAGTCCACTCATAAATCTCACCCGGCATGCTGCTCACTACCTCACAAATTTTCGAGGTGAGGTTCCTAGTCTCTATCAGTTTGCTTGTCTTAGTTTTAACCTTTCCCTTAATTAAATATCTCGAACGTGCACCGTTAACTACGCAACTTCGAGAATATTCCGGCAGTACCCACCTACTGTTTCTCGGCATATTGCTTGCATCGATGAGGTCATTATTACAACACCACAGAAGGTGTCTGCATGGCAGTTCCCACTTGACGAAGAACGAACACGTACAGGACCCATGACCGTCAACGCTGACGACGTGTTTATCAGCAAACATTACTTTGCCCGGTTGCATGTCCGACACGCGAGCAGCCTTCTTCCAGTTATCCCCGGCTACCCTTAATGCATACGGAGAAAGTTGTTCCAGTGCAGTTACGCCGCCCGTTTCACATGCGGGACGTCCACCCTCCAATATCGCATCGTAACAATCCGTCAAAATTTCATTTCCAAGTACTCGTTTCGATTCAGTATCTCCCTTACGCAGTCGTATAACGTGAACCGAGGGGGCAGATTACCCTTGACGTACCTATTAGCCACCTCCACCCTGTCATTACTCCCATTCCTTTGGTGCACAATGCCATGTCGTGCATACATGGCCCAGTTCTCTTTCACAGGAAGCAGGCGAGTTTGCAAATATTCACCAAGCTCCCTATTGCGACTGCAAATGCTGTTAACTATCCCATTAAATTCATCTTCGGATTTACAATACAGCAGATCACTCATTTCTTCAGCGAGAAAGTTTCTCTCATCTGAAGGTATCCCCTCTAGTTGCCTACATCTGTCGACCATATTCTGTTTCATATGAAATGAACAAAACAGAATCTTAGCGTTAGGGAAATATTCTTCTAAACATTCCAGCTGTGCCGGGTGCCTATCTACCACGATCGTCTTCACATCCCTTGTTGGCATCAGCTGCTTGAAGCGATCCAACATGACCTTATAACATAGCAAACATTCATTAAGGAAAAATATAAAAACGCTCCTACCTTTACCATTACAATCCGTAACAACAACACGCCATAAATGGTAAGCTCCGTTGTTGCACTCAGCTGTGGAATCCGCCATGATAACACTTCCATAATTTATGTATAGTTTTCGAAGTCTTTCAGTCATAAACGACAAAACCAACAGGTTACCCTCGTCGTTCATTTTCAAATACATAGGTCCTACCGGTTCTAGCATTTAACGTATGCTCTCTAAATCGCAGTCCGGATGTTCACGTAATCGCTTCCTCCGTCTTAACGACCTTACCTCACTAGGATTCATCACTATATCATACTCACGCCTAACGTAATCAATAACTTCATGGGTTCTGTGAAAACTATCCAACAACCCACATACAGTATCATCCGCCGAACTTTCTAGCCCACGGTTGTCGGGGTGTACTCCCGGGTCGACCGACATTGTCCTGTGATTATGAACCGAATAACTGTGTGATAAACGCAAAGCTCCCTCCTTGTACGATACGTGAATAACTGGCGGCCACTGAAAATCCTGAAACCTGTTACACCATATATATAAACATGTAGAAAACGAAATACTCACCTGTGATTCACGCTATCCGTCCGCCTGCTCTTCCTGGTACAGTGCACACAAAACAGGTAGCACTGCCTGTACACTGCACATTCCGGAATTTTCTTCCCCGAATTCCGGAAGTACTGTGCACGTGATACGCAATTTCTCATAACGTAACTTGTTCTTGTCTCTAACTGATTCTTTCGCAACTTCCCACGAAATTCCATGAACGAGTCACAACATAAACCATCCGGGAAGTATACTCGAAACACTTCACTGAGGTCTACCAGTTCCGAAATCTTGCACGAAAACCGGTTATCTGCTGCCCAAAGCATCAGCGCCCGAATTTATGCCACGAACCAGCCAATTAACAATCACCGCATCCAAATATGCCAATAAACACTCTACAGCCGCCAACGCACTTTCCGTCTGGGTACGGGGTGTATTTCCTTTCGTACCCGCGAAAAACAAATCCGTGTGGACTATGTAACACGCAAGCCAGCCGACTCTACTTTCAATGCCCGTAACCTCGCGGACCAACCTTCGGGCAACGTGGACGCACCAGGGGACAGCGCTCTTCCGAAGTAGGGGTTCGAACAGCGGTTCTGAAAAGAGAAACAATACGAACAAACATGAGCCGGGTGCCCAGTAATCAATGCACACGACTTACACAAACGTAAGCTGACACGGCACCGACAACACAGCGGCACGCCTCGTCACACAACTCAAATTCAATTCGTGCGCGCTCGCTGGTTTCGGTTGCGCTCTACCGACTAACAATACTCCAAATGACCTTGAGACGCGATTTTCTCATTGGGCAAGTAGTTATCCTAGAGGGGGGAAGAGGAAAGCTCTTAGGTGTATTTATATACACCTTCATATGTATATGCACATATATAAAGGTATACATATGTATATGCATGTATATCTATATATGCCTTTAAATATGTATAAGATTATATATGCGTATGTATATGTATATTGTAAATACTTGTGCACATACATTTATATGTTTCATGTATGTACATATGTATCATTCAGTCCTTTGGTAACTGTGACGCTCTGTGGCTTAAACTAGCACTCCTAGTGGTAGTTATTTATCGTTCTCCCTCATCCAGCGTCTCCACGGACACACCTTTGTGGTAAGCCTGGACAACTTCCTAGGACTACATGTGCATCACTTTCTCATCAGAACTATGAAAGCGGATTCTTGGCTTCCTTATCGACGGACGGAAGGCGTAAACACAACACGGCGGCGCCGCGACGCCATCACAAATGAGAGCCATCTGGTAGACAGTGATCATCAAGCTGCCACTTGTACACAGTGACCACTCTCTGCTAACTTTTGATCTTGCCCATTACTGGTCATAACAACCAGCAAAAAGGTCAGCAGCTCGAAACTATAATCAGGCTGACAATAACGGTCTGAGAACATGCATGGGTTATCTTTTACTTGACTTTGACTCCGTGGACCAGAATTACCGTACGTTTCAAAGAACAGTTCAAAAAGCGAACTGCTTATTTGTACCACACAAACTACAATTTCTCCTTTCAACCACCTCTTCCGCGTAAAGTACGTCGTCTTTTTGATGACCGTTCCCATTTATTTGCGAACCATAAGCTTACGGAAAACTCAGAGGACTTAGGCGCTTCCGACATTGTTCAAAATAAATGCAGATGGGAAATCCAAGAACACATCAAACTTGTACAAGAAAAAACCCTCCTCAGAGCCTGCGGAAACAAAAACTTCATACTTAAGCATATGCGACGACTGGGAAAGAATAAACCTTCAGCTCCTCTTTGCAACTGGCCGACGGGAAAATTTCATCTGGCTCCTTAGCTGTGGCCGAGTTATTTAGGTTTATTGTTTGACAGTCTAGAAAGTCGTGCCTCCGAGCTGGCACTCTGTCCTAGCGCCACAGAACTTCCAGCAACCACTCGTTACCGTTGATTTTTTTGTGTGAATGCTGAAGACCTTTTACTCAAGATTAACTCATACAGTGCAACGGGTCCTGACAAGATCCATCCTAGAATACTCAAGGAGGCAACTGTTAATCTGGTGGAACCTCTTTATAATCTGTTTAAAAAGACACTTCACATTGGTATTCTTCCTAGTGCATGGGGAGAGGCGACAGTCACACCCATATTTAAGGCAGACGATCGGCTAGCTGTCGGCCAGTCAGCGTTACTAGCATTCCGTGCAAGACAATGGAGCGCCTATTAAAACGTGTCATTTTCACCCACTCTCTATCAAACCATTTTTTCTTCCACCCAGATAGTCTGACGGAGGCCAAAGACAATGACCTCATCTCAGATGCTATCTTCTTTGATTTCACCAAAGCGTTTGTCCGTGTTCCACACGGCCCTGTGATACACAAACTAGAACCCCACGGTATTTAAAGAGAGGTTCTTCACTGGACTATCTCTTTTCTTGATACTAGAAATTTTAGGGTTAAAACCGGATCACACCTTTCGTCTCCCTCCTTCATATCTGCGGGATTTCCCCAATGTTAGTCTTCGTTCATATCAACCACCTTCCGGACTATATTTCCAACAACGACCTCTTATATGCCGACGAACTAAAAATCTGGAATGCCACTGATCCCAGTGCACTACAGATTTATCTTGACGCGATCAAGCGCTGGTCGGACGATTGGAGTCTCCCACTAAATGACAATAAGTGTGCTCACATTTCACTTGGTGGCAATGCCTTTGTGGTTCACAATGAGTTCAGCATAGTAGATATGAAAATCGATTTGAAGAAAGATCTGGGCATCTGATTGTCGTCTAACTTATCCTTTGGGTGTCACCATGGGATGGCGGCAAAAAAGGGATTGGCCGCTGTTAGGATGATAAGGCCCACTTTACCCCCACAGACAAGATAGTGTTTCAAACGCTTTACGGGGTTTATATAAAACCGCTCCTCCAGTGTGCTTAACAGGTCGCGTATACCGGTCTGAAGAAAGACACATTAGCTGGTGAGCGTGTCCAGCACACGGCTATGAAGGTAGTCGCGGCCCTAAGAAATGTCACGTACGAGTCTCGACTTGATATTCGTGATCTGTACCCACTTGACTTCCGAAGACTCCGCGGTGATGTAATTCTCACAAACTTCTCTAGAGTAGGTATCGTAGAGCACGTTTTCATTGTAGCGACTGATTATGGCGGGTGAAGCGATAACAAGAAGCTTTTCAAGCTCGGACCTTCCTTAGGTAGCAGTTTTTTTCTTAAAGGGGTATTAACCATTAGAACAGACTTCCTTCTGAAGTCTTCAGTGGTGCTTCTAGGGATAGTATTAAAGCTTTGATTGATTCTCATCTAAAATTTCATTGCGTTCGTAATCTTACACTGCTCGAGCGGTGCTACACCCTGTTTTCAGTGACAACCTTTCAGATCAACAGACGCTTACTTGACACTGAGCAAGAAAAACCGACTGGATCCGGGGACTTTGGGCCTCTGTCTCGAACCGGTGTATCAGTCGCTGAGTCGTTGTTACGGCCACCTCTGGACGTTAGACTCAGAAGTCCACTCATTGTGTCTGCTGGCGCTTCTACTGACTCTCGTAGCGCCGGGGTCGAGGACTCGTTTTACTCGGAACTGGCCGTTCCCCTTCGGTCGACAGGTGCTCTGATATGGTTGTGGTCAGAGATATAAATGCTCAGGTCGGCTGTCATGGTGAGACAGAGGCTCGTCTATGTGGCATGTTTGGGATTGCGTCACATCGATCAGATAATTACGGTTGTGCGCTGAGTGTGGGCATCGTGCGCGTAACTGCCATACTTGGCGCCTGTCTTCTCCGAGTCAGGCTTGGTCCCAGATAGACCACATAATCGTTAGTTATAGTTGGCGGGGTTTCACTCAAGACTGTCGTTCTTATTGGAGCGCTTACTTGGATGCAGACCATGCGTTGGTACGTTGTTTCTTTTCCACTTTTGTTGGGCAACGATCCCACCGACACCAACGACTGGCTGTTTAAAAACCGGCCTTACCATCGGTTAGGCATAAGTACCAAACCAGCTTAATAGGCTGCCTTAGTAGTTCTCACTTCGACGATCCTACTAGCTGTTGGACTCAAATTTCACAGACATTCGGAGAGCAGGTACAACAGCGTGCGGCACGGGGTACATGGGTTGGGTTAACATTAGATCTCGGAGAAATCCCTAGAGTTGTTAGGAACCAGATGAGGCATTCCTCCTTGTAGTTCACGTAACAAGTTTAAGAGTTGTCCGTAGGAAACTGAAACATAGTCTAAAGGCTGATCATGAGGCTTGGTTAGTGGGGAAAATAAGGAATTGGAAACTGCGTTTGCCTCAGAGAATAACGGCAGACTCCTCAAGTGTATCCTTGCCACTGGTCCCAGACTACCGCCTATCAGTGAAGCTATCAGCGAGACAGATGGCACATTCATCTACAATAAGTCCGGAAGGTTAGAGCGGTGGATGAAACACTCTGAGGGTCAGGTTAGCTTGCCTCCTGCGTCTACTGTGTTGTCACCACAAACTTGTACTGTAGCACCCTAATGAGTAGAGTTGGAACCACCCACTGAGACTGAGGTCCGCAATTGCACCTCGGCTCTCCAACGTAATAGGATTGTTGGTCCAAATGATTTCGTGCTGGCACTTTTTAAAGAAGGCGGGAAGGCGTTAGTTGAGACCTTGACTCGGATGTTTCAACTTGTGTGGACGATGGAGTCCATCCCTCCGTGATGGGGTCACTCGATATATCCAAGAAAGGTCTCAGGAGTTCTTGCGAAAACCATAAGGGAATTAGTTTGACCAGTCATTTTCAGGGTTCTGACACCCGTTGCACTTCGTCGACTCACTGCAGCTCATGAGGTAAACATTAAGGAAGAGCAGGCAGGGTTTCGCCCTGGGCTGGAATGCATAGGTCACATCTTTACTCTTCGTCAAAATGTGATGCAACGTTATGCATACCATCGACTGTATTTCTTGACTGTAAAGGTGCGTTCGATTCGGTGGATCAATCTACACTTCGCAGGGGTTTACCGACCACTTATATGAGCATACTTTTGGCGTTTGACTCCCAAACTTCAGATCAGGTTGGGGTTTACGGTGAACTGTCTGACAGCTTCAGCAGCAGGAGCGGTGTACTTCAAGACTGTTCACTTCCACCATTTCTGTTCAGTTTCATCATAGACGCAGTAATGGGGAGTTGTCTGCAACACTCACAAGATGCCGGCGTGGCCCTCCTACCTGATGGAAGACTGACCGATCTTGATTATGCTGAAGGTGATTCCATTACCGCTCCCCTTCATCATTCATCCTTTGGTATACAAGAGATCGCTTGCATAGTCCTGATGAAAACCTAATAAAAAATGTTGCCGCTGCCCATTTAATAATAAACTGTGTTACACGTATCACCAAAGGTGTCGGAACTCTGTTGAAGGGAAGTTTTTCTTCCCCATTTGTCGCAGCCCAGTTGGATCATCGGAGCTCACTGGTGCAAGAAATTGGGCCCCAATCGCCTCCTAGCCTCAAGTCCTGTAATCCGGACTAAACTGTACTGAGTGGAACTCTCAACAGTCCCACGTGTTTTTAGAGGGGGATTGAGAATCTTTACGTTCTGTGCTGCGTGTTCACGATTCGTACATCCTGTATTCGTGCGCCGACTGTTTCTAATATTCGCTGACCACATGAGTACTGACCGATGCAAAGGGCCAGTTCTGTTCTGCTGTTTGTGACGTGAGTTGTGGGCACATGGCTGTGGGCTTGACAGCTTGCCCAGAGCATGAGGTTGCGTCTGTGGGCTTTACATGAATTTGGATCGATTGCAGTAATAATGTGTTCGCATTGTTTGGACTGTGCAGTATATCCGTATGTGTTTGAGTTCTGTGGTGCTATACTTTTCCCGAAGTTGCGAAGAGCACTTGTAACAATCGTGCAAGCGATATCAGAAAGTTGACTCAGGTGAAAGTGGTCGTCAGCTCTCTGTTACGTACGTGATTGTAGGGCAACTTAACATTCGGAAAGTACGTATTGTTGTGAACAACAAGATTCGACGGCACAAACGAACATTCTTGATAAGCTTTATTCGTCTAATGATGGGCGCATAACAGCTGAAATGGAATACGTAACTTGATTACCAACTCAATGATGAAACAAATAACACAAAGCGTAATATTCTCCCCCACCAAGAAATGTGAGCAGACAACAAATGTTAGGTTACAGGGAATGACAGAACATGTGCACACTGGTCGGTGAAACAATAATTAGTAGTTAGTCAGTATGTAGTAGGTTTATGCGTCTCTGTTTCTCAGACAGTATGGATGAACACGCTGTTGTGGTTTGATTAACGTTTCAAGATTACGCGAGTGATCGTTATTGGGGAATCATATGCTTCAGTGTTGTGTATGTCAGCTGAGGGAATGCTGTTATGCTGCTCTGTGATAGGGACGCAATCAGAGGGTACAGATGAAGTCTCTTCAATCAAAGGTGTCGATAATCCTTGCAAGGGGGTCTCAGGCATGACTTCTTCTTTGGGGGCCAGTTGGTGAACAGAAACTGTTCTCTCCATGCCATTAGGAAAGCGGATGTACGCGTACTGTGGATTGCACTGAAGTAACTCAACTTCTTCGACGAGTAGATCATAATCAGACTGTCTGACATTCTTATTAAACACCACCGGTCCAGGTTTAGTGGGCTACATTGGGAGGGTTGTTCCGGAGGTCGACCTTTAGTTATAGAGGAGTAATCTTTCATGTGGTGTGGCATTAGTCGCGGTACACAGGGGTGATCTGACGGAGTGTAAAGCATCAAGAAGAACAAATTCCCATTGGGTAATTGCCAACTTGCGAGATTTCAGGAGGAGCAACACAGTTTTTCAAAGCGTCTAATTCAAACGTTCTATTTGTCGGTTACCCTGGGGGTTGTATGGTGTTGTTCTACTTGTAACGACTCTCCTTTCATGAAGAAACTTGAATATTTGACGACATGAACGACGATCCACGATTAAAATGAATGTACGACGGAGTACCAAACAACGAGAACAACTGACAAAAACATCTAGTAAAGGTCTCACTAGTCTGATCAAGACATGCAAAAGCAAAAGGAAATCGAGAATATTCATCAGTATTTGTTAGTAAATAACGATTAAGGGTTACTTATGGAAGGTGACCTTTAAAATCAATCGGCAGTCTTTCAAATGGTTGTGTGGTTTTTATGAGCTTACCTCTAGCTTTGTAGGAAAAACGAGGTTTGATTTCACAGCATACTGAACATTTGGCAA
>QNGE01007625.1:0-21801 GCA_008508345.1 Paragonimus westermani | reverse complement strand
AGTACCTTTGGTCAGGCTCATGGCTGTTATGTTGATGATGATTATGATGATGAGTGATCTTCGAGTGTTTGGCCGAAATTTTGATCTGATTATTTGAAAACCTTATGTGGTGTCGACTACACTTTCTGTGCACAAGGTTGATCGGAACCAAACGCCACTGTCTCGCTTCGCCGACGGACCATATGAACCTCTCACTCATAAGTGTGTCGTACACTTTATACAGTCCCGAAACAAATCCTCTCTCCTATTGCTCGTGGGTCAGACGTTTGTGCCAGAGGCTTCAGATGGGACCAGCCTCTCCTCCACACCACAAACGGCCAAAATGTAGCAGAGGTTACCGTTCTGTTAACAATCATACTATCGGTCACCATTTTTCCTACTTTGCCGCAATTTTTCTACTTTTTTGCACCTCAGAATGACACCCGTTGTCCGAAACTTAGGTAACTGGTAAGCATTAGGCACGTTCAGTGTCATCATTCTCCGATAAATAAGTAAACAAGCTGCTCTGACAATCACACTTCCAAGTTTTAAGCCTGACGTGTACTGTGCTCCAGGGAATTTGAATATTCGACTCAATCTCCGCTATTCACTTGGGTTCACCTCTAAACAACTGTCGACCCGAGCATTTCAGCTTTACATCCTCCGGTGACGCCTAAGTGAAATCTGACGATTAAGCTGCAGCGGGAGTTGTACGGAGTTCCACAGCAGATTGGTTCCTATCGAGCAAGTGTTTGCGCACTCTCAGGGTGCACATCGGTTGACGTTCATATACGCAAACCAGAAGAGCTTTGTGCACTCATTATGTAGGATCCTACTCACCTAAGCTCAAAATGCCTCCAGGAGTGCACTCCGTGTTACCCTCGTCAGCCATCCGCTACAGGCTAAACATTGACATCACCCTACCGGTAAGCGGGTTGAGTGCGCAGTTTGGCTGTCATTTTTCAGATGAGAAGTGGCTGGGTGATGTGTTCCGTGTCCGGACACAACGCACTGACGTTGATGAAAGACTGCTGCAGCTATGCACATCTCACGATCTGTTTTGAGCATCGCATTTCAACACAGAAACGTTCTGCCACACAGATACATGCATGCTTCTCAGTCATGGACACAGACCAAACACAGAAGTCAGCTACTGGTGATGCCACTAAATTAAGGACTGTCATGTACTGTGGGGCAGTCACTTGAGCTTGAATCGTGCTGTTCCACCCGCTCCCACTGCGCTCTTACGTGCCACAAAGCCACGCATCCGTAAATGCAAGCTGTCACTCGTGCGCAAATTGCAGCTTCTGTGAAAGCATATTGTGAAGAGTTGTGTTCCGCAGAAGCTATGCAGTTGAGCGGAATTCGGTTTTCCTCACGTTGTGCTTGTGCGTGTCGTCAAGTTATAACAGGTGAGAAACGTGATTTTCTATCGTAAGCCATTCTTGCCGACTTGACAAGCCGCCGAACCTTTTGGTGAACATTTCAACTCATCTCGACCAGACCACACGGAAGACAGGACCAGAATGATCAGCTATTGAGTTCCATACGGTCCTCTGTTGAGCTTAAGTGACTAAAGCGTGACAAAGCGTCCGGACTAGATCTGTCTGTCTCCTTCTCTCTTCTTCTGAATGGTTGGGAGCGGTTGATTTCAGGATCGGCGAAACTTATTCAGATGGTTTTGGAAACTGTGAAGGTACACCGTGACTGTCCCTTGTTAGTCACCGTTTTCTAATTAAGGGTCCGAACTCTATGACAATCACAGATTTGTCAGATCATTGTCTATCGTGTGCGTGGAGCTCACTGGCCTTACATTGCGTCTGCTCACTGAACCCAGGAGAACTGAAACCCTGAAGAACAGGCAGGATTTCGATCCGGTCGAGGGTGCAGTGACCACATTTTAATCCTGCGATGGGTTCTGAAGCATCGGCACCCTTACAGGCAGCCGGAAGTTGTGGTTTTTGAGCCAGAATGGCTGTCTTCGTTTCGGGTCCTGAAAATGCTCTGTGGAACTGTTTCTTCGTAAAAGGGTTCTAGAGATACATATCAACTTGGTGACATCACTGTATGCGCACTCTGCAAGTGAGGCAACGTTTGTGACTAACCGCTTTGATTGTTCGATGCCTCTAGAGTCTCGTTCCCCTTTGCCTGATTAACTTTGTCATGAACGGTATTCTGAAACTTGCCCCTGGTGAGTTCACTCGTGGTGGATGACCAATTGGTAGACGGGATTACTCCAACACAGTGAAATATCTCAACACGGTGGTAAGATATGGTCAAATCCCGGAGTGAATGGATTGCGGACACCACGAGCTGCCGAACGAGTTATCACTCAACGGAATGAGTCCAAACGGGTAAGAAATTGCGAGAAAAATCCACATCAGAAAGCGTCAGACGGACGCACGGAACCATGCAGAAGTGTTCACACCGTGTATATGGAAATCTCGCTGTGTCGTAGATTGGGATTCCGGTTCACAAACGCGAGCGAGTGATGGACGTGCAAATTGCACAATGAACATCTTGATTTGTTGAACGACTTTTCGGTACACAGTGAGCTTGGTGTTAGGTTTCTTCTTCATTAAGTTGAGTAGCATGAAGTATGCAGATGATACTGTCTTGCTCTGCCTCACTGCCGAAGACATATAGGCCACACTGGACGAAATGAGTGGCCAGGCTGGTTTGTACATACATACTCTCAATGTTTGAAGTGTTACTTTCAAGGCTGGAGCACTCCCACGTTCTTTATTGCAGGCAATCCGTTTGCGATTGTGGGCATTTTCACATACTTGAGTGGCACTGTACCGTCGGCACGTAATATCGCCGAGGAGTGATTAGCATAGATAGTGAAGGCAAATGTTGTCATCGATGACAATGAACTGACTTCTGTTTGTCGTTGAAAGAAAGAGTACGGGGTGCTCGTGTGCATTCTGTTTTGCTTCGTGGGTCCGAAATACAGCCTGCTCGCGACGGGGTTATTAAGAGACTTCCTGCGTTTGTCAATCGTTATCTCTGTCAGTTGTTTTAGATCAAGTGTGATGACCGCGTGATCAACACGGCCGTCTGTCAACGCGTTGTTTAGGACGCCCGGAACATGTGATCAACTGCTCAGGTTGCATAACTTAAGATGTTTGTGGCGCGTACTGTGCTTGCCAGCTGAGGGTTTACTGTACTGCGACATTGGAAACTCTGACTGTTCCATTGAGCAAAGTGGGTAGGTTCCGCCTGCCTGGTTTAGGATTCTCGTGACCACTTGCATCGCCGGTTAGAAACACTATCTGAGATGGTGGTGTGCTGCAGTCATTGGCATACCCATATTCACAGCATTTTCCAGTCGGTTGCAGTGAACAGCTGCTCAGATTGCAGTACCTTCTTGTCAGGCTCGTGGCCAATAAGAATGAATGAATGACTGAAAAATTTGTGAGATTATCCTGATCACCGATAAAGCAGACTTATGAGACTGATACCTAAAATCAAAATTTGGATATCCAACATCCGTGTGCGTGGCCCAAGTCTGCGGCCGTGACAGGAAGCAAATACTGCTTCTTTACTGTACAAAGACCCATGGACACAATAAACGTGAAGTTTCGGAGAATTTCTTGGGAATGCTGAGCGCTATGTGGAATATGCCAACCAACAGTCCATATAGCCTCTTAGGAATAGATATGAGGAGTGCTTACGATCACAGTAATTTTTTGCCGAGGATGCTGCTGGAATGGAAACTCTTTTGGCGTTGGTGACTGTTAGTGCGTCGCTTTAGGAAATCGTCTTCGTATGTTAGGATTTTCTCAATAATTGAAACTGTAATTCCAAAAGGTGACGCTTAGCACTGAGCAACAGTCGGGGCACAAACAGGCACAGGAGTGTGTATGTCGTGGTCGATCGGTCTGTACAGGTGAAATCGCTCAGTCTGAGGTATACCAAAGAAGCACGCAGGCATGTCGTTGGCGCTGTGTTCTAGTAAATCTCTGATTGTGGTCTGCAAGAAAGTGATAATTACATTCTTCACCAAAGGTGACATCTGTTCTCTCTTTTTCTTCTTGCTAAACTTCTTCATGCAAGAAGTAACGGCCTACCAATTGAAGTAGTCGCAGAGATCAGGCCTTGATGCCGTTCCTCTCGGGAACGTGATTGGTCAGAATTATTCTGGATGTAAAACGGTATTGACCGGCGATTTTTTTGAAGCAGGGTTTTTGTAAGTCACTATCTCTCGTTTTGTGTATTCTTTTGATATGCGCATTACAGCTGCGGATTACAAATCTTCGACAACGACGTTCTTCCCAACCTTTTCCGTCCCAGGATCTCTCGCTGTCACTCCTGTTCATCTTCTTGTCATCTTTCCTTCGCTGGGTGCTAATTTCTGATGACTCAAGTGGTTTTTCCGATGTTGTTTTTCATTTCGAAATTCGTTCACCTGGATCATTTGGCTTGGTAAGATTGAAAATACAAACTGACACATCGGACGGAGGTCCGAACGCTGCAAGAACTTACGTCAACAGGTGTTCCAACTTGGTCGGGTTGATAAGCATCGCTGGTCCAGGTCAGGTGGAATATATTGTGGCAATGTAGTTGTGACCTAAATGGAAAAGCACTATTTTGACGAGCACAACCTTACCTGAGGTGTATATCTCGAACCTTTGCCAGCCTTAATCAGTTTGAATGCTTGTTAGCGTAAGTCCTCACACAATGCCGCAAATCTGGTGTATGTATCCACATTCGTTGCCTGTCCCACTATATTATTGTGGGCCACTTAGTACTTAATGCCCGATACAGCTATAACAGAGGAATCCAGTGGATTACCTTAGACTGATATCAGACCATTTATAATTCATAATGACGCACACTAAAGCGATGTCGGTGCGTCTTAAAATAGAAAGGATATAAAAATGATGTTCTGGCGATCGGCGAGTATGTATACTTAGGAGGTATCTTGGTTGATTGGATTATGGAAAGTGAAATTGGACTGCCGCTGAGGTATCTCAATTAGACCCGAAGGTTTCACCTGTAAGATTACAGTCTGGTGCTCCAATTTGCGGCCGCTGGCGGCTGAGACCATCGGGTGTACTGAACCGTTTGACAGTTGATGTCTGCATTCAGTCGCGCACATTGCATGACAACAACTACTAAGCAATCGAGAAGTTATACGGCGGCTTTTGTCTCCGAGGGCCGATCAAGCTCACTCACATGAACCTTCGGCGTGAATAAATTTGGGTGGCTAGGTCATGTGTTAAGAGTGTCAATCATCGTTCACCACGTTGCACACTTTTAGCAAGGACAAGCGTAGTATATGAGATGGCCAATTTGCGATTTAGCAAAAGGAAGATTAGACAGCCACTAACAAGCTAGGAACAATAAATCATATTCATCACCCGTAACGCGACCCTCGTGCCTCATTTGACCTTTAGCAGAAAGCATTAGGGATGTAATGATCGATCGGTTCTGGTGATATGTCGTCGCTCTCCTGAGTTGCCGTTTGACCAAGGGATTGACAATGTGTGGCAACGAAAGTTCTGAGGAAGCCGTCTCGCCGCTAACGCTTCACATTCGTCTGCGCCTCGACCGTATTTTGGCAAGATATCGCCTCTTTTGATTGAGTTTAGCGTTCGAGATCGCGGGGAGTGAGTTCCGTTTTATCCCTATCTTGTACTTATAATCCAGGGCTTACACTTTTTGTCATGTTCATGTGACATCTGAGAATCAGCTACGGCAGTTAAGCCCCGAAATAAGCCAGTGATGTTACTGTCTTTGATAGTGACGGCACTGTCGTAGTTAAACGTAAAAGTGAGCCATCTATGAATTGTCAACGTTTATGATGGTGATAGGAGCAACACAGTTTATCTGCTTAGTGTTCCACCAAACTGGCGAACTGTTTCATGTTTATGGTTAACAAGAGTTACTACCCGAGGCTCCACTATGTCCGCCGGAAAACACTCGGTTATCTTTCCTATGGTTAATAGTTAGTAAACCTGTAAATTAATTCTGCCTGTTAATAAGCCGATCGTTTTTGCTATCCTTATTTTGTGGAACTAGACACTGCTTGTTATTTCTTTCTGAAATGTTTTTGCGTCTAAGTAATGTTCACTGTCAGATTTTTCGTAGCTTTTTTCAAACAAGTTCCGATTGGTGGCCGTTGCCTCATTCTGACTATTCATGGCCATCTTCAGCCACCGTGTTTTTGTTTTACAGATACCAAAACGGCATGTGCACCCCGTTTCCTGCGTACCTCGGTTGGACGCTCCAAATAAACCAGGTGCATTGGTTGCTTTCGAAGAAGATCAGAAAAAGCTTAACTATCACGGCGTGTCGAATCTTGCTGCACTGTTGGGGCGTCTCGAGGTTCAGAATATTCAGGTATGTTTCGGCATCTGATTATCGTCTGTTCAGACAGTTTGTACATGTTCGTCCATCTAACTCGTAACTTGATTGTCATTTGTTGAAGTAATTTAGTAATTGCACAGTGAACACGTGTAATACTCTGATTTTTTAACAATATTTTCGCGCGCTTTTTTACTGCACTTTTGTGAATGGTGTTTGCAGTACAGTATCTGTGCATAATCGATACCGTTTTTTATTCATATGCAGTCCCGCATAATGCCTTTATTCCTTTTTAGTATTCCTCCCTTTTTTGTCTTAGCCTGGGCAGGGTCCAAACAATTCAACGTTTCTGGGCGTTTTTCGGAAACTGGCGGGCTGTTGTTACTATTCGCCCTGTTGTTTTTGTTGTCTGTTTGGGCCATCGATTAGTTAATGCACTGCAAAGGTAATTTGTCTCATTGAATTTTGGCCACATACATCTCCGTTGGTTACGCGAGACCTCTGTGACTAGAGTAAGATTGGGTGTTATACAAGAAACATCCTCACTTTTGAAAACGCTCATTAAGAATGTTTCAATATCTAATATATGTTCTGCGAGGATCTAGATAACAATGTTGGCTTTTTAGGAGATAACGGTGAGTTTAACAATCGCGGTTGCGTTGATACCAAACTTATGTTGGTACGACACACTGTCGCAATTTATCGACCGTCTTTAACAGAAAACATACTGGGGTTTACGAAAGTGGAGGGTTTATAGAGCAACACTGCTACTAGACATCCCACTGTTCGAACACTGCTAACTTAAATGTGGAAAAAGTGAAGTAATGATTAAGTAAATCCTTGGTTAAGCCACAACGAGTCGAAACCAAAGAGTTGTCGGTTTCGCAACGTTTCGACTCTCTCGGAGAGCCTTTATCAAGCGAATTAAATCAGAAAATTCGCACTGTACAAGCTTCAAATGAAGTAGTCATCATCTGGCACGTGTATGTGTGTTTAAAACGCGGTATGTGGACAGTCTACCAAGTACTGATTGCTTGGAATGGTCATACTTTGTAACGGACAAATGCCGTTAAATTTTTTTCCAAGTATTTGGTGCACTTACAGGAGGTAGCATTACCGAGTTCAAACACTGGTTACTTCGAAATTCCAGAGAACTCGAACTGTTTACATGAAGTTCAGTAAGATGTTTGTGCAAATTGTCATCACACTGTCTTGGAAGACTTTCGTCAGCATTGTTTGCCTTGCTTCTGCTAAGCCTCCTCATCTGTGATTCTATGCTGTACTACACTGTGTAATGATCGAAGTCTGAACGGTTCCTCATGGTTCGCGGACTGATGTAACCAATTTCTTCCTGTCGGTGATTTTCCTCGTACTTACCCTCCGGCACAGTAGGCGACTCTTTGGAGTACTTGATACGTAATCTAACCCACTGATGCAATCCGATGGGATTCATTATGCAGCAAACTGACGAAGGGTCATCAAAAAGTGAATTGGTTTGATGGTTAACTTTTTTTCTGATTATAGATGCTGGTTTGTGATATTTCCGCTGATTACTCGATTGGACAATTTCTTCAAATAGTGTGGGCACTGCAATCGCTGGTTTGCATGATCGCCGCCTAACTGTTCAGTGTTAAGTAGACTAGCGTTGATCACTTGCAGATCAGAGTTCCCGTTCGCTTTGGTTCTTCAAATGTGAACAGTACGTTTTCGTGTATATCTGCCACGCCTTGGTTGACTGACAGTTTTTTTCATTATGCTCAATTTGTGTATTCCACGCCTTTATTCGCTCACACAAAAATCTTTGTAGTGAACTTGGTCGGGTCACTCCTTAAACTGTTGCGTTTTTGAATTCGCAGTCTACAGTAGGCTTGCTACATTGGCTTCGTCGTATACATCACCATCGGCACTGATGCACCATTTGTTTGTACATGATGAACCGCTATACCTCTGTGTAAAGAACTGAGAAAGCCTTCGCTTGAAGCGGAAGATAGGAATACGACTACTGAACGAAAGCTTCTGTTTTTTAACTAGAACATTCAGGTTTAAATTATTTTGCTTTCATAATCGTAAACAGCCGTGAAGCTGATTCGATGGCACTGTGGTTCGAGCCGCTCCTCACAGTGACGGGACAAATCTCAAAAGTTTTCTTTATCAACAAGTGGTTTAAATGAACATCGGGGATGTAGATGCACTGTAACGTCTGATAGCACTTTCATTCAGTGATTTGAATGGTTACCAGGTCCTCAACAGGACACCTGCCCTGTAAAACGGTCTGTTTTCATACTACATACAAACAACCCGGTTGCGAGTGCTTGTATAACGATATGCGCATCTTAGTCCTATGCGTGACCTTCTGTGACCGACGTCGTTGGTTGCCCTTGCTTCTCCAACGCCTCGTTCAACGGAAGTTAACCTACACAATTAACTCAATCCGATTGTTCATTATCGTCTCCAACTCTGAATCAAAATCGTTGACGATGGCTAACGTGCTGACAACTGCTTTCGTTTCTCCACTCCAAGTCTTCATCTGTTCACCGCGTCCGACTGCAGCATCAGCAATAGTGCGTGATGTGACAAACGGTTGTCTGGCGCCCTTCGTATATAGATTTGTCTTCATTGACGCATAGCACTTCGGTGATGGATTTGTACGCTGCTCAGTTATGATAACCGTTCCCCATTGCGGGGCATTTTGCTCACAACTTCCACCTTCAAATGCTGCCGCTTAAAGACGAACTTTATTTTATGTCATCCAGTGCACTTTTGTGATAGATCACGACTTTCCGATCGCACGCGTGTACTCTGTTACCTTCACCCGATAGTGGATCACTGGCCACTATGACGTAGCACCCTATTAAACGTTTGCTGTTGTAATCAATTAGGTGAGTTGAAGTAGATTGGACGGCTATAGAAGGATACCGTATCCAGTGACATTGGAAACGGTTACAGTTAGGACGATTACTTCAAGATACCAGTGACTTCTTTATGAGATTTCTCGGACCTCGGTGAGGAAGTATTGCGCTATCCTGTGGTCGAAGACCTAAAGGGGAAAGGAAGGAAGTAAACGAAGAAGAGTCGTTGTAAAGATTAGTTCGACGTTTACTCTAGTCAATTAAAGCGAAATCTCTCACAACAGTCCTAGCTCGATCTAATGTCCTTTCAAAGCCTAAGGTTACCACGATTTGTCAGACTGGAGTGCATGTTTCGGCGCTTTTATCGTGTCCCATCATCAAGAGAAAAGCGTAAACAGCACCGACTGTTCCAAGCTGTGCGATGCTGTGCTTGACATATGCCGCAGCCGGTTGGGGGTAGCCTGGCTTGATAAGCCTGAGCCTTAAACGAGATGTGTGGTCGATTTAGACCGCCCTTAACCAAACATGATGTTGAAAGTAATAACTGTTTTATCCATATGTAGAACACTGTTTGGTTGAGTGGAGAAAACAAACTTTTGTTCCCCGGAAGCACAGTAAATGTTGAGGTTCATACTGAGGTGTTAAAAACCCACGTCGAACGATTTCACCCTACACCACACGTCTGCCGGAATGTGTAAAACTTTTGAACATTATGGGACGATGAAACGTTACACTGGCCGATTCCGTAGTTGTATTTAAATCCCATTTTGCACTTTTGCGATTGGTTAGGTCGCTTTTCTGGTGAGTACCCTATCAGCGAAGGCTCACTGCGGATGAAACACACCAACGGAGATTTCGTTGAGTGTGTAAGAAGAAAGGCTAAGGTTGTTATCAGTACCGATGGTTTGGTGATCAGACATCAAACAGTGAACTTCAGAAATCACCTTTTTCGGAGCAGTGATATGATTTAAAAACCGTGCGCTGTGTAAATTGAACATGTCCGTTTGGAAATGGGACATTTTCGTTGGAAATTTTACTAATCTTGGAACAAAAACGAAGTCATTTATAAGCATAAGGCGGCGAAAGGTTCAAAAACGGTCGACGGCATTCTGACCTATTTGAACAAACCGCCTTCTTCCGCCTATTTTTCTCCACCATGCTGAGTCGTTTGTTTGCTTGCTTCGCCGCACCGAAGTTCATGGGGTAATGTCGGCATCTAGTTGCATGCTGTCGAAAAATCACGGTATAACTATTGTTTTTCAGATTTTGATCGAGGCATTCTTTGCTTACTTTGTCTCGATGAGTTCCTAACATTCAGTCTCCCACAGTAATTCAATCGTTGGTAATCTAGTACGTGGTACACAGTTGACAAATTGAACTTGAGTAGTCACTATTGTTCGTCAACATATTCTTTGAATTCAAGTGCATTTGAAAACTGATGTAAACGTATCGCAAAACTGCTCAGTTTGTGTGAAAATATTTTCAAACTCTAGATTGCCAAATGTTCATTTTGTTTGTTTTCAAAAACGAATCCTTTTGTTATCGGCTCGTTTGATGCATATTCTCTCTTCTTCTTTCCGTTTATGTCAGGTGGAAGCAGAGCATAAAAACAACATGCTTATTTATCGTATTAGAACGGTGGAGCCAGTATCACAAAATCAGGCAAGTTTTCTGGTCACCCCTAGTTCATGCTCATTTGTCCACACCGGTGCGAAACCTGGCCAACCAAAATAGGACACTCAGAAAATATCTGTCCTTGAACACCGTTGCCCCGAAACATTAAGCGCCTACGGTTGGAAGACCACATTAGTAATGCAGAGGTTGGTCGGTGTGTCTTCCAGATGAGCAGACTGACAACCGCTCAGCACGCAGTTTCTCTTCACAAACGGTGTTAGTTTGGAAACGTCATACCAATACCGGCCTATCGCACGCCACGTCAAGCTGTTTGCGCGCACTTGTTTAGGATAGAAACGGCAGTTTGGTAGCCAGTGTTTGACGTAGCTTCGAGGTATGAAGGCTTCTAGCTTAATTCATTCACATGCGAATGTGATTAGATGGTATTGTGGCTTGCACCGGCATCCACTGCAATGGCGTATAATATCCTGGAAGAAAGTCATACTAAAAAGTGCATAAAGCAGTGCTGAAGACATAGGGGCACTGGGCGTGAGCATGCTACTCACAGAGACAAGCTGCCCACTTGGATGGCGTTTCTGACCAGTTCTTTCAATGGTCACGGGGTCTCCAAATAGGGAGACGAAGACTGAGCACTTTACGCAACGAGGAAATCGGGGTTTTTATAATTCGTCACAACTTTGTGGTACGCGACCCGACAGATACATATTGTGCAGTTGGATTATATGGTCAATGGATCATGTGACCAGTTCTCTGGAATGTTCGCCGGCAAACTGCCACGTCCCACAAGCGTTCAGCTCGCTTGATTTTGGTCAGCTGGCGGAGACAACGATGGCCAGACACAAACTTACACCGAACGGATCTCAAAGATAATGGATGCGAATGGTCAGCTACTGTGCTCCAAGATGGTCCTTCGTTGGAGATAGAAGTGGCCTCAAAGCGTACGCTGTTGTACTTTTACAAGTGTACTATCTCTCTTTTTTCAAAGATTTTGGGAACCCGAGATGGTACCTGATGGTTGATGCTTACCGACGGCTGCTCCCGTTATCGGAAAGTGAGCCCAAAGTCTATATGAAAATGACGCGGGGCAGTGAAAGCCGTAAAGAAGCTGTCCTACTGAAGACGCCTTACACTCACTTGCAGCTCGGTTGTTTGTTTGGAAGGTGTAGGCACCTTGATGTTGAATGTTTGGATATAGACGTAGTTATTTTCAGTAGTTAGGTCCCTTCCCGCCCCTTTCTTTTCCTTCTCTCTTCCTATATGTGGTTTGCTTTTTCTTCATGTTTGTGTGGCGGTTAAGCATTAGTGTGAACCATTAATGTATTGCTGCCTATGAGGATGATCATGATATGAAAATCACAGATTATCACTACAGGCCCTATCCTGTCCAAGTTGCTTACCGACAGTTTATTACGCTGGTTCATGAAATGCACAGAAAATAGGAAATTTTAAAGATCGAGGAAAATTCCCATCAGGATACACCATCCACACACTTACCTAACGACGAGTCTTAGAGCATGGTAACTGGCGGCTGCCCTCGATTTGGCTCCTCACAACGTTATCCGAAAGTCTCCTTCGCAAAGAGGTTGAACAAAAATGTGTGAACCTACTGACACACTCACTCTGTAGGCGGGATGAGTTCATGTACGTTTGCCGCAAGTGTTAGCGATGTTTCTTAAGAGTGTCCGGTAACATCCTCTCCGATCAACTGTCGAGAACGACGTTACAGAAGGCGCACTTAGGTGATTCACTGACTTTGATGTTCAGGTTCCTCCCGGCACTAACTGAGCATTGTCCCATTAAGTCTCTACACCGAAGATTGGCAGGTTATGTAGAATATTGGGCGACCGGGTTGACCCATACAGCGTGGGTTCCGCAAAGTCAAAATGAAGAGTGCTATTCTAATGCTGGAGCATCTCCTCACGTTTTCTCGTACAAGTAATCCGTTTGGAACAGGGGATCATCTGATTTACCTGAATATCACCACGTCGGCCTGGAATATTTTCGGTGGGACAATGATAACATGCCAACGTGCTGCTTTTGCAAGTGTAAGCCATCAGTGTCATCTAGAAAACGTGTCGTTCTCGCCAAAAGGATGGATGTTTAACGCTGTTGTGCAATCCAACCAAACGTACGCAATCACGAGGCGCGGGTGTGCACACTGGTTCATGTCATTTAATCCGTGACGAAAACGAATGCGTCACGCGAACAACAGATTTGATCAGTGACAATTGACCATTCAGAAGGAAGAAGTCTGTTGCTCCAAGGTCGTTATCCCGACAACGGCTAAGTGTAGACAGGTGAGTGAGTAAAGGTGCACCAATAATCTCTGAGAGTGAAAACACGTTCGCAACATTTCTTTTTTTGACAGATGATTTTTGGGATTATTACTTAGACGACTTACTTGGCGGCAGACTCATGCGGGAGAATCATAAATGTCTGAGTTGGCTGAGGTTGTTCAATGTGTGGGCGTTAATGGGAATATGTCAAGCAATGAACCAGTCGGTAGTTGATTATTAGGCTCTTGTCATTATCGACAATTATCAGCTTGTGGCCTAAAGTGGCCGACATAACATGTCTATATTAAGATTTCCAGTTTAAGCTGGTAGTTAACATTACTCTAACAATCGGTAATGCTGCGTGCTAGCCAAGCTTCTCCGGCATGACGCATATCTCACGCAAAGACCGCATCGCCAGGTCAGAAGCATTTGGAGCGTTCTCCATACACTGTGTTGAACTATACTTTCATCGGCTTACTTCGCTCCGTCGAAAGGACCTTTGGTCGCATAGCGTCTCAATGAATTCTTAGCCGTCATCCCATAAATGCTTCAGTCGGTAATCAGTGTTCTGGTACTGCTCGGTTAGCGGTTGAACGGTAAGCACCTATGAAACAATCCACCATTTCCTCTAATGTCTCTTCTCTCTTAAATTTCTGCAAAATCGTGAGTGTGACCATGAATGCCCTCCTACTTCACCGTTAGACTGCGTATGACAAACAGATCTAAGTAAGCAATTATTGCCGCTGCTACAAAAATTGGGAATTCCACGGAACTTAACCGTGTCGGTAATTATTACAATCTCCGGGATACCAAGAGAGTGTAGTCGATTTGGTGGTTATCCGCATGAGGAAAGCTTATGACCCTTTCAAATGCAAGAGTCCATCTAGGGGACACGCGAGACCACCAGAGACAATATCTTCATCGTATTTTAAATGTAGAGCTCGTGTTCATAATTCTCTGAAACACTTTCTAGAGCAGTCCTCAAGGCAAAACTAGGTCAGGAAGGACAGCCTGATTTGCCATTTCTGAGGATCGGCAGTGAATTGCCACACGTCGCAACACCATCTGGCTGGGTTGTCAATCAGCTGAGTGTTTGTAAAGTGCCCTGTCTCCAAATTTACTCCATTATGACCTTATTTTCTCCTCTTAGGCCAAACCAGTTGACTTTTCGGATGGAAGTGTCTCATCTGAGGAAGAACCGAACCAGGTTGAAAACCAAATCGCAAAGGTCAGACAGCTTCAAACGAGAATGAAGAAACCTGGTGGCTCATCACAAACGCATACTTCGACCGTAGCCCCTGAAATTATGCGTGCTGCCAATCGTGAGCAGTTCTTGGCTTTTCTTCAGGGTCGTTTTTGTTTAACCGGAATGATGACAGGCTGGTGGAACCATGAAATTTGCTTTAATAAAAACGTCACCCAATATCATGTGGTGAGTTCTCATAATCGTTGTCGGTGTTGCTTATTTCGCTGTTTCGGTTTCTACCTAGTCAATCTTTTTGTAGTAGTTTGGTGTTTGTTCAACGTGTATTAGTTACTAGATGTTCAACGTCCTTCTGAAAGATCTCTCAAGTGCCCCATTCACATTCTTGTCGGCTGCGTCCTAGGTTTTTACCAGCTACTTATGTTTAATACATGCAACATGCGTATAACGTGTTTACACTTACATGCATATGCATTCAACACAACAGTCATTAAACGGCGAATGTGTCGCAAACTGTTAAGCCGTACACATCGCCGACGACGGATTTGCGCTCATGTTGCCACCAGCTAATTACAATGGAACATATTTCAAACAAGGGCGGGCTGTCGTAATTTTGCGGGTTCTCACTTCTTAACCTCGAACTCTGACATCTAAATGCTCTGATGTATTCGTTGTTGGCAACTATTATCTAATGGAGAAATTGTCAATGTTTTGATTTACAGGATGATCACGGTATTCGGTCACAAAAAATATTGCTTGGCGAATGGAATCGGGAGGCTCACGAAAAGTGGGCTGATCAGCAGCCGTTTAAGAAGGATCAGTCCAGTAGACCACCTTCGAGGTAAGCTGTTCGTTTAGTGTCACAAAAATGGATATGATATAGCGAACCGCGATCGTCGCGGTAATTTCCTGTTATCACATCTGCTACCAAGTGTTCATGTATAATCGTTCCGTATTACTTTGGTGATGGACGGATACTGTAACATTCTTTGTCACATCTTCGTTGCATTCTTGTTTAAAGTTTTGAGACTAGTACGATTCATTTTCCGGTAATACTGTGAAATTATACTTTGCCAACCAAGAAATGGTGTAAGACAGACTTTCAGAAAATCGCAGTGAATTAAACCAATCGGAGGCTGTCAGTGATATGCGAATTACATTATTTCGAATAGGCGTTTCAGGTCTACCAGATCAACAATCGGGACACGTAACTCGCTGATTCGGAAACAAAACCTAATTAGAAAGCATGTTTGCAGTCCAAATTCTTTTGTTTTGGATTTCTAGTGCTTGACGTTCAACATAATTGTAGGCAAAGATAAATCAGTGGCTGTCCCTGATGCCTAATCACAGCAAACAAACCATGGTTCACGACTGACAAAAGGAGTGTTTAGAACCCGACTACTAGAAGCTTCTATCCTAACATCAGCTAAAACTTTCGGCAACTTGGTAGCTCTATATACCCCGCAAATAAAATAAGTCAGGTCGCTGATGAATAGTGGAAATTTGGTTAACCTCCCGTTGAACATGACATCTGATCACAGCTGTTGCATCCCCAGCGCTTTCCAAAAAGTAGCACTAGGCTCGAGCTTCGCTCTTATCAGAGCTTGTCAGTAGTACATACCTTTGCCGTGGCCGGGATTAGAACTCAGAACACGCTTTCGTCAGGCAGCGGTGTTGACCACTACGCCACTGACTCTAAGTTAGGTGTGGCGGAGTTAGATTTGTACATTCAGCCACTTTCACTTGTGAATAATGATCATATTACTTGGTCGTCTCAGTAGGAGACAGTTACTGAAAAAGTGACCAGGTCGCCAAAAGAATATGCACTACTGGTGAGCTCTAAAAAAGCCGAACCTCGAGTCTAGTGTTTCTTCTTGAAGGTGACTAGCTAGATAGTCGTTTACCTGAATGCGAAGGCTGCGACCAAATGTGAGTGATGTTCATCTTGAAATTAACCAACCCCGACTACTCAACAGTAGTCTGGAACATCGCCTAGGGAGTTTAATGAGACCTGAGTTTTCGACAAGGCTTGGAAGTCAGTCCTACTTGTGCTCGGAGTTAACAAAAAGTAACCGTGTCCAATATCAAGACGACCAGGCAATCTGATCATTATTCACAAGCGAGGGTGGCTGGGCCTTCATATACGGTACTTCGGTCGTATCCACTGTGAGCATCATGACCTCGTTAAGGCGCGATCGGAGTCCTAACCCAGACCGTGGCAAGGATGTGCACCACTGACAAGCCCGAACGAAAGCGAGTCTCGAGTCTAGTGCTTCTTTCCGGTGGAGACTGCCTAGAAAAACTATTCGAATGCGAAGGTTGTGATCAAATATGAGTGACGTTTAGTTCAAAAAACGAACCCTCAGGTAATTTCACTAGTCAGTAGGTTGAATCATTTACTTTACCGCCTAATCAGCTGCAGACGTTTTACTTTTAGACTCTCTGTTGGCTGAATCCTGTCAAGTGGTTCAGATTTAAGCTTGGGAAGACTAATTTTTAATCTGGTTTGTTAGCCGTGTCGACAGCAACGTACATTATTCCCATTGGGCAAATAGATACAAACTCACATATTGTAACTTCGATCACTACAGCACGATGTGAATATGATGTCTGATTAGTACAGGATTCATTAACGCTTGTCCTTTAATCCTATGCCATGGGAGAAACAGACTGCGCATGAGATTCTGATATCAACGTGTTAATTCCCACCATCTGCTTTCAATCACGCTTATGGGTACCGTCGCTCGAGCTGCCATTACGGCGCTTCACAGTGTTACAGCAATAAGAACGGAAACCAGAAAAACAGTGCGGCACCACGGGAAAGATGAGACAACAAAGTTGCACATACAGGTAGTGACTGCGATGAACTCATACCACAAATCCTCGCCAATCAGCGGTGTAGATAGTCGTGAACTCCCCAACCAGGTAACCAACNCTGAACACTGCTGCGCGCAGTCGATGTACTCGAAACTACATCTGGCTTTTGAGAGATATTTAATGTTTTTCGACCGTATTGGATAATACGCCCGCGGTTACAATCAACCGTTGGGCGATCAGAGTGCTCTTCGTTTGAGGGTACCTTTTCTAACCCCCTCCTTCCTGATACGGGAGATGGCAGTGCCGCAACTATAAAAATAGTTCTGCTGTATGCCCATAGGATCGTGCCTCACTACCTAAGCACTCCTACGCGGTCAGTAGTGCGACATACAATCCTATGAATGTAACTGCTTTTCGTCTGACTGCTCCGCTTCGGCCTGTCTGACAAGGTTACACCTGGAAGGACCGGAGTTCTAGTCAGCATAGCCCGCCGGATCAAAACAGTGCACAAGCCCGACCACCTCGTCAAGGTAGCAGTATAGATCGGGGAGATCACTATGCTTCCATGTGATCTCAAAGCACGACTAGTTCATCTTAATTCAGAGGCACCGGCTGGGTAGTATGCCCGATGTCCGGGGGCGATGCGTTGGTAAGAGCAATTGACCATTACAATCATGCGCATCTCGAATGAAGTGTGGCTGCATGGGTTCTCCCGTTATGAGAAATCCAAAACCAACAAGACCAATATTCGTTGTACAACAGTTGCAACTAACAGCCTTTCAAAAGTTGAGGGCAATTGAATTAGAAACGTGCTTCTCGGACTCCCCGTACTCTACCACGACACTAGTGGATGATTTGTGGAAATGTGCCCATTGAAGAGTTAGCGTTCAACTGCTAGAAAGTGACATTGTCCACCCGTACAGAAGATGCATCTACACTCTTCGCATTTAGTCACGGTGTAAATCTCAACACCTATGCGTACCTCGTGCATGAGGTTTATTCCAAACGGGAACCGCAGATGCGACAGAAGTGAACTTCTGTTGAATCAGCAAAACTTACGAACAACCGTCGGCCGAGTCTCCTTGATTGATATACAGAAATGACTTTCATTAACCGAAGTGCAAACCTATGAAAAGTCTGTGCTGTGCAAGGGCTATGGAGCCAACTTCTTCCTATCGGAGAACAGCTGGGTGCCGTATTCCCCGGTTCGACGCTGTATTGACTGCCGGCAAATTCCTAGGGAGCCTACACGTGAACAAGATGGTCCAGCAAATTTGCAACTTGTCGTAGCGACTTCACAGATTAACTGAGCACTTTTAGGAACAAATCAACTGGTCTGAGTCAACCTGTTCAGTAGTGGATGAGGGAAGTTGTGTGGTTGGTTGTGGAATTCCCGATGATCCCCCACCGAGGCGTAACAAACAACCAGGTCCAGACCTTCCTTCTCCAGCTCATTCCGAACTAACCACACTCGTTTGTTCTGAGTGGGAGGCTGGAAAGGTGCCTCCTGACTTCTGCTTATCAACAGTCACTCCCGTCTCCATAAAGAGTGACAGGATGTCATGTAACAACTGCAGAGATATTAGCTTTGTGTCTATTACATCCAGACCGCTCTGATAACGCGGCAGCTTCGGAACACAGAAAGAACCAGATTAGGACGGGCTGGTTTGCGGCCTTGTCGCGAATACATTGATCACATCTTTACTTTTCGACGGACACTGGAGCATCGGCACTCTTTTCCCAGCTAACGGTCGTGGTATTATTGGACTCAAAGGCTGCTTCTGTTTAGTCGTCCGACAGGCGTCGTGGCGCTGTCTTCGTCGCAGAGGAGTCTCGGTGGAGTGTCAACCCAGTGAAGTCGTGTGTCCGATCCGAACTCAGAGTGCGCAGTTGTAAGCAATTATCTCGAACGTTCTCCACTTCAAGTGGCAGTCGATAGGGTTGTCTGATCCCTCGTCTCCTTTCAAAGTGTGATAGACGACGTTCTGAGAAAGGCACTCGGAGGTTTCGGGAATCTCGTAGTGGCGCTTATCTTACGCAATAAGCTGACTAGCATTGAGCACATGGACAACACTGCTCTGCTTAGTTCTTCTGCAGGAAATACTCACACAGTGCTGTACAGGTTGTTTGTTTGGTCATCCTTACACGCACACTGCGTCTCCAAAGTTGGGTTTCCCTGATCCTTTCTCTGCAGTTACAAGCAGGCCACCTGAGATGGCTAATAGCTTACCCTGTCTCAGTAGTGTCATCTCATCTGTTCATAATATCGCCCACGATGTGCGCACGAGGATAACGAAAGTACGAAATGCGATCACCAACTTGGGCAATTGTGGCGTCGCACAGACGTCGATTTGTCGACTGGGAGCCGTTTACATGTGTACGTTTGATTTCACTCTGTGGAGCAGATCCCTGACTCATTTGTGCGGAAGGCGCATCCACACATTCTGCATTCAATCATCTTTACCTCCGCCGGTTAGTCAGCACCAAATGGGTTGACTGTATAGGCGTCAGGGCCTACTTGGGGACCGCACAGGTTCGCGACCGACAACTGAGGTGACGAAAGTGTGGTCTTCGCTGATCGAGTCACGTGCTCTGTATGCGGACGGAGCGTCTGGACACCGGTCATAGTTCAACGTACCTGCTGGTTGTTAGAGTAAGCCGCAAGGCGGTCAGGTGATGACGTGATCATGGGCTATGAGAGCCTCGAACGCCTCGATGGGTGAGGTTGGTAGTTGTTGGTTACCTGGTTGGGGAGTTCACGACTATCTACACCGCTGATTGGCGAGGATTTGTGGTATGAGTTCATCGCAGTCACTACCTGTATGTGCAACTTTGTTGTCTCATCTTTCCCGTGGTGCCGCACTGTTTTTCTGGTTTCCGTTCTTATTGCTGTAACACTGTGAAGCGCCGTAATGGCAGCTCGAGCGACGGTACCCATAAGCGTGATTGAAAGCAGATGGTGGGAATTAACACGTTGATATCAGAATCTCATGCGCAGTCTGTTTCTCCCATGGCATAGGATTAAAGGACAAGCGTTAATGAATCCTGTACTAATCAGACATCATATTCACATCGTGCTGTAGTGATCGAAGTTACAATATGTGAGTTTGTATCTATTTGCCCAATGGGAATAATGTACGTTGCTGTCGACACGGCTAACAAACCAGATTAAAAATTAGTCTTCCCAAGCTTAAATCTGAACCACTTGACAGGATTCAGCCAACAGAGAGTCTAAAAGTAAAACGTCTGCAGCTGATTAGGCGGTAAAGTAAATGATTCAACCTACTGACTAGTGAAATTACCTGAGGGTTCGTTTTTTGAACTAAACGTCACTCATATTTGATCACAACCTTCGCATTCGAATAGTTTTTCTAGGCAGTCTCCACCGGAAAGAAGCACTAGACTCGAGACTCGCTTTCGTTCGGGCTTGTCAGTGGTGCACATCCTTGCCACGGTCTGGGTTAGGACTCCGATCGCGCCTTAACGAGGTCATGATGCTCACAGTGGATACGACCGAAGTACCGTATATGAAGGCCCAGCCACCCTCGCTTGTGAATAATGATCAGATTGCCTGGTCGTCTTGATATTGGACACGGTTACTTTTTGTTAACTCCGAGCACAAGTAGGACTGACTTCCAAGCCTTGTCGAAAACTCAGGTCTCATTAAACTCCCTAGGCGATGTTCCAGACTACTGTTGAGTAGTCGGGGTTGGTTAATTTCAAGATGAACATCACTCACATTTGGTCGCAGCCTTCGCATTCAGGTAAACGACTATCTAGCTAGTCACCTTCAAGAAGAAACACTAGACTCGAGGTTCGGCTTTTTTAGAGCTCACCAGTAGTGCATATTCTTTTGGCGACCTGGTCACTTTTTCAGTAACTGTCTCCTACTGAGACGACCAAGTAATATGATCATTATTCACAAGTGAAAGTGGCTGAATGTACAAATCTAACTCCGCCACACCTAACTTAGAGTCAGTGGCGTAGTGGTCAACACCGCTGCCTGACGAAAGCGTGTTCTGAGTTCTAATCCCGGCCACGGCAAAGGTATGTACTACTGACAAGCTCTGATAAGAGCGAAGCTCGAGCCTAGTGCTACTTTTTGGAAAGCGCTGGGGATGCAACAGCTGTGATCAGATGTCATGTTCAACGGGAGGTTAACCAAATTTCCACTATTCATCAGCGACCTGACTTATTTTATTTGCGGGGTATATAGAGCTACCAAGTTGCCGAAAGTTTTAGCTGATGTTAGGATAGAAGCTTCTAGTAGTCGGGTTCTAAACACTCCTTTTGTCAGTCGTGAACCATGGTTTGTTTGCTGTGATTAGGCATCAGGGACAGCCACTGATTTATCTTTGCCTACAATTATGTTGAACGTCAAGCACTAGAAATCCAAAACAAAAGAATTTGGACTGCAAACATGCTTTCTAATTAGGTTTTGTTTCCGAATCAGCGAGTTACGTGTCCCGATTGTTGATCTGGTAGACCTGAAACGCCTATTCGAAATAATGTAATTCGCATATCACTGACAGCCTCCGATTGGTTTAATTCACTGCGATTTTCTGAAAGTCTGTCTTACACCATTTCTTGGTTGGCAAAGTATAATTTCACAGTATTACCGGAAAATGAATCGTACTAGTCTCAAAACTTTAAACAAGAATGCAACGAAGATGTGACAAAGAATGTTACAGTATCCGTCCATCACCAAAGTAATACGGAACGATTATAC
>QNGE01007623.1:0-13235 GCA_008508345.1 Paragonimus westermani | reverse complement strand
ACAAGCCTCTTCTCCCGGAGTGCTCTGTCCTTCAAGCTCGTCGCAACTTCCTCAATTTGAGCCGTGGACAAAGCCACTGCCTTGCGAGCAGCTGCAGCGCCTGGAAGGGCCAGGGCAATGTACTCATTCAACGAGCTCAGTTCTGACTTCATGTCAGATAAAGTTCTCTGAGTATCATTCAGGGCTTGTTCTACCGTGGCTATCTGTGCACTTACATCTTTGGACGCCTTGTAGCCACACTTGCACGCGTCTGACTTCTGCTCGCTCGGGGTGGCGAGTAGAGGATCCAACGTGGCCTTCAGTGGGATGCAGCTGTCTCGGAAGAGACAGCTAATACAGATAAATGATCTTTTTGAAGAAGTGAGCAAGGCGCACTGGTCCTCCCTGAGACCAGTACACTTAAAGTGGTACCAGTGTAGGCACGTCTGGTATTGCATACCGTTCTGAACAGTCATGTGGCAGCCGAAACGACCACAAGCACTCGATACCTCCGATCCACCAATGCTGCTGGATCTTGTGCGTGTCATTGTGTTATGGTCTGTGAGTAAAGATGACAGTTGTTAATGAACAGAAAAGACGAGGTTAGAAAATAATACGGATACTATCGAACACAAATAAGATAGTACACAGTGATTTGTGCTATTCGACAACGAATAGCAATGATCGTACAACGATTTAAGATAAAATGCCTTGTTCATTGAAGTTAGGACATTCTGTTGTGTGCTGCTTTCACTCAACCTGAGTGGTGAGATGTTACATCTTGGCTATCGACTGTCCGGAACATTTCAAACACAATGTGGTTAGAGGAACCCATTTTTTTCGTCCAAAACTGCCTCCTTCCTCGAGAAGACGATCCTATCCAACCACAATAAGCGGAAATGTCGTGAACATTCGAGAGGTGACCTCTACTAGTTTTTTACCTGTCTGACCTTTATCCCGCTGCGCTCATTGGTGGCTTAGTGACCTTAACTACTATTTTGATGTCTGTCCTTCGTTTTTCTGATTCGAGAATGTTGGTAGGTCACTATGCACCTTATGAATACCATGCACTTTTCTCCTTGCCGCACACGTTTTCGGGGCCGAACAAAGTTGCTTTTCACACCCGTCTTTTGGTTTGTCTTGGGCGCAATTAACGGGGACCGCCGCATATTTTCGGGACCAAGATTTGCCGTGTTAATTACATCAGGGAGGAGAACCCGATTTCCTATCAGTGGTCTTATTATACCGTGGACGCACCAGCGTACTGAGCCAAGGGTTACAACAAGTTCCGCATCGGGATGCAAGACTTGGTGAAGAGATGAGAATTATACGGGAAGAGTGATTTTCAGANATTCAACGAGCTCAGTTCTGACTTCATGTCAGATAAAGTTCTCTGAGTATCATTCAGGGCTTGTTCTACCGTGGCTATCTGTGCACTTACATCTTTGGACGCCTTGTAGCCACACTTGCACGCGTCTGACTTCTGCTCGCTCGGGGTGGCGAGTAGAGGATCCAACGTGGCCTTCAGTGGGATGCAGCTGTCTCGGAAGAGACAGCTAATACAGATAAATGATCTTTTTGAAGAAGTGAGCAAGGCGCACTGGTCCTCCCTGAGACCAGTACACTTAAAGTGGTACCAGTGTAGGCACGTCTGGTATTGCATACCGTTCTGAACAGTCATGTGGCAGCCGAAACGACCACAAGCACTCGATACCTCCGATCCACCAATGCTGCTGGATCTTGTGCGTGTCATTGTGTTATGGTCTGTGAGTAAAGATGACAGTTGTTAATGAACAGAAAAGACGAGGTTAGAAAATAATACGGATACTATCGAACACAAATAAGATAGTACACAGTGATTTGTGCTATTCGACAACGAATAGCAATGATCGTACAACGATTTAAGATAAAATGCCTTGTTCATTGAAGTTAGGACATTCTGTTGTGTGCTGCTTTCACTCAACCTGAGTGGTGAGATGTTACATCTTGGCTATCGACTGTCCGGAACATTTCAAACACAATGTGGTTAGAGGAACCCATTTTTTTCGTCCAAAACTGCCTCCTTCCTCGAGAAGACGATCCTATCCAACCACAATAAGCGGAAATGTCGTGAACATTCGAGAGGTGACCTCTACTAGTTTTTTACCTGTCTGACCTTTATCCCGCTGCGCTCATTGGTGGCTTAGTGACCTTAACTACTATTTTGATGTCTGTCCTTCGTTTTTCTGATTCGAGAATGTTGGTAGGTCACTATGCACCTTATGAATACCATGCACTTTTCTCCTTGCCGCACACGTTTTCGGGGCCGAACAAAGTTGCTTTTCACACCCGTCTTTTGGTTTGTCTTGGGCGCAATTAACGGGGACCGCCGCATATTTTCGGGACCAAGATTTGCCGTGTTAATTACATCAGGGAGGAGAACCCGATTTCCTATCAGTGGTCTTATTATACCGTGGACGCACCAGCGTACTGAGCCAAGGGTTACAACAAGTTCCGCATCGGGATGCAAGACTTGGTGAAGAGATGAGAATTATACGGGAAGAGTGATTTTCAGATATCTGACGATATCTCTCCATATACAGGCGTTGTGTTCAGTGAGATAAGCAGCGAAACACAAATGCCATGCAGTAGCTTTTCAGAAGATTGTATTCTTAACACTTCCGTCCATAGATGACGAAATAGGACTCGTGGTTCGAATGGATTTTGTAAATTAGCGCCGCATGTTCAGTTGGTAGTGCTGGTAACGTCTAGTAAGTAGGCTAGTTGAACGTGAACTCAACGAATGAGACGACTGGTGGCCGTTTCAAACAGATAGAACACGTGTAAACACATATGTGGGACACTTTCTAATGGCCAAACCGAAAAGGATCCACATATACGGGCGGAAGTGAACATTTCGAATTCACTATAGAAATGGAATACACGAGCAAAATATGACCATACAGTAGGCCAGTGTTGCATACGCATCAAGGCCGCCTGTGTGCCCCACTCTCGTGCCAAGCCTCAAGCTGCGTTCTGATTGGCCGCGCCTTCAACGACCAACGGGCTCATTCGTCCACGCATTCAGAAATGGTGCCACCGCTTGTAAATATGCCAATGCAGTATGTACTTCTACTGAGTCGTGTTCTCCCTAACGTTCTTATTGCCCGTAAGGCTCACTACTGACCGAACCCGAATATAGATACAACACTGGCGTTGCGTTAACCAAACCTGTTCGGTGAATTCTAATCTGCAACCTCCGGAATCCTATTGGCATGATGCTGTCATGCCACCAATCGAAAGCGATTGGATAAAGTGGAAAACTACATTTACAGAGTACTTGGACTTGCTATTAATTGATACTTTCAGTGAAAGCCTGAAGTTGAAACTGCTTCGTCATTTGTTGGGCAATGAAGGACGACGTCACTTCGATGCACTTGACTTGCAGTCAGAAATTTCGTTAAACAATGCTCTCGTTATACTTGACAAAGAATGGGGTTGCAGTACGAACGTGTTCACAGGAAAAGTCGGGTTTCTCCAGTTGAAACAGGACGCTCTGGAACCATTGGAGCAGTTTACATCCCCTCTTACGCAAGCAGTCTGACGATGTGAGTATTCGAGTATTCCAAAGAATAAGCTCAAATGCTTTGTGCCGACCCAGCAACTCATCACTGAAACAAAAGATAATCGCGTCCGTGAGACCCTATCTACTGAGGATACAGCTAATTCGTACATGGATCAAGCTGTTGGACTAACCAAGATTAAATCGTCAGTAATTGAACAAACTAGAGAGTGCAGTGTAGAAAGGGACAGTCTTGATACCAGAAAGACAGCATTCCTTTCCCACATCTTCAACAACCTCACCAATGTGTTTTTGTTGTGACAATAGCCGGCATGAAGCAGACTGTCAGACATGTCCGGCCCGTAAACTTGGCTACAAGAGTTGCAGTCTACATGGACATTTTGCTCGATGCTGTGGATGCCATCAAATGGCGCAAGTGAGACAAAGTACTCCTGTTGATGACGCGCCATTGTTATTGACAGAAAGCATTTACTCAGTAGAGAATACTACTCCTGCTGAAAAGCAACATCACGGGTTTTCAGAACCCAAGCTCCTTCCACCGGACACTCGAACGGTGGCCAATTGTTCATATCGGCGTAGAACAACTGTTGAGATGGAATTCAATTCCGCTTCTCCGTTAACACAACCGCACCCGGTTCCTCGGACCAAACAAGAGTCAGTGACTGTTGCCATAGGGAAAGTCGTTTCGAACAGCTCGGGGGAACGAATCGATGGTTCTGAACGAATTCACCCCATAGTCACGATGCTACAAAAGGGCTGTACGATACAGATATACGATGACTGGAAGGTGGCAAATGGTCAAGCTGTGGTGGTTACACTCATACTCCCGACGGACGATGAGCTACAGGCCAGGATGGCTGACACTCAGTTTTTCTCAAAGTCTGATTTAAGAAAAGCACACTTCTACATGCCGGTAACGCCAGAACCCAAGTACCTTGCAGCCGATAGGCTTTTCCACCGTTGGAAACGTTGTCGTACCTACCAGTTAACTTACATAAAACCAGCATCAGCAATGCAGTCTGGGACATTCGTTCGTCTGAAAGAGCGACAAGTAAGCAAAGGTCAGCTGGCGCTGTTGAGACCGATTGGTGTAGCTCGGGCCTGTGGGCCTGGAAAGTACGAGCTAACAACCGACCGCATAGGTCAACACCAGACGGCCCTACACGTCACGTATGCAAACGCAGGCACTCAAGCTCCCACGTCTACCCTGTGTTAACCCTGACGAAACGGACCAACAACAGGTCACGGGACAGACCATGCGCTACAGGTTTGACCACCATTCGGGCTAAGACGGAGGTGGTGTTGTATACGCATCAGGGCCGCCTGTGTGCCCCACTCTCGTGCCAAGCCTCAAGCTGCGTTCTGATTGGCCGCGCCTTCAACGACCAACGGGCTCATTCGTCCACGCATTCAGAAATGGTGCCACCGCTTGTAAATATGCCAATGCAGTATGTACTTCTACTGAGTCGTGTTCTCCCTAACGTTCTTATTGCCCGTAAGGCTCACTACTGACTGAACCCGAATATAGATACAACCGCCAGAAACCCGTTATTAACCGTCACGCACGACTCGGTCACATCACATCACATCACATCATCAAGTGTATATCATAAACAGTATCCTTCGGTTTTATCATACAGAATTAAGGCCGTTAGGGATTTCGCCGAAGAAACCCTTCATCTCCAGTGGTGTTTTCCATATTGTCTAACATGATATGCAGGCTTGTTTGTCACTGTCCTTCGTTGTGACGCACGTTCATTTGATTCCGTCATACGTTTCACTGCAGTGGTCACCTTAATCACAGTTCCGTGTCCCGGTGAGTGGTTGGGTTGGCAGTTAAGTGTAATAACCGAACTCGTGGAACTACTGCCAGGTGATGCACTGGCTGGAGCCCAATACTACCGCCAGTACAGTGGAAATAGTACACCGGGAGCTGTGAATTCAGTTACGACTTTATTCGGAGCCACAAGTACTTTTATAGATAGTGATACACAAAGTCATTGGTTAGACGGTGTGATACGGTGTCGCACCAATCACATTGTTTTTCAGCTGGTAAATGGAGCAGGGCTGTCCTGATTGGCAACTGATTGACCAATCTTATAAAGGTAATCAGCACACTCAGGGTTGGTTATAGCCTTGTCTATTGGTGGATTCGGGACTATAGCGCGTTGTGGTCTGCAAACGGCCGTCTTAGAAACTAGGATTACTACACTAATCTTCCGACACGAACCACTGTAAACACAACTGGCTCTTGCTCAGACAAGGTCATGTCACAAATTTTAACGTGGCAACCGACAAGTTCAGAAGAGCCCTGAGAGTGAATCAGACGGAACAAAGCTGGGTGTCTGTGATGCTCGCAGAGCTCGTTTAAATAAACTTATCCGTTTTAGAAACCGAAAGTGGATTACCACTTAGTTGGACAACTCCCCAAACTTTCCCTGGTTGGTAGCTTCACTCGAGTTGAGGTGAGGGTCACATAACTGACGCTTGCTTTCACTGCGGTTTTAGAAAATGTGTAAGGTTACTTTATGTCTCGAAATTGCATAACATTTCCACACAGGTAGGAGCTAAACATGACAGTAAGATAGGGCCCTACGTTGAAAGTAACATAATAGAAAGAACAGTACGTGCAAGCCCTCCCCCTCTTTTGACCAAACAGCAAACAAACGATTGAGGCCTGCGCAAAGGTAAGCATATCGACCTATCAAAGAGACCAGTAATTCGTATAGAATATACATTACGGTAACCAGTCAGATCAAATGATTGAGGCCTCATCTAAGGAACGAAGGTGCATTCATGGATGATAAAAATCACAAATCGTATCACTGTCTTAAAATCGGGATTGATTAAATTCACCAACCAAGGCTGCAATTGAACAGCAAGAAAATTAAACAATTTTGTATCAAGTTTGTACGATTACTTACAAGTAACCTAAAGTAATTACCACAAGCACCAATCCGATGTGGCTCAGCGAATGCTGATAAAGTGCTTTCAGGAGGCTGTATTTGCGTTCGGAAACCGATGACAATCAAAGACCCTCAATTAGTAACGTTGTTCACCTAGCTACCTATCAGTTTGCCCCACTGCCGATTGTTGAAATCAGGAACGTGCAGACACGCAACACGGGCACTCATGGGTGTAAGATGAAGGTTGGAATCAAGCCAAGTTCCCTAAGCTCGAGGTAGCTCACGAGGTAATCGAGGCAAATACCACCAGACCACGCTCTCCGGTCTGGAATCGAACCCGGACCTTCCATGTGACAGACAGAGATACTCACCACTATACTACCGAGGAGACACTCTCTGGTGACGGTATGCATACTTACGTACGGTTGGCGGCATCCAGTTCGGACTAACATGTCACAATGACCGAAACCAAAGGAAGCCTGCGTTTAACCATTACCACAGGTGACTTACATCGCACCACCTACGGTTCCCCCCCCACACACACACACCGTATCCGGAGTAAACTCGAAGCAATAAGACCAGGAGGTGTGTGAGCGAGCTCTTTGTGTCCAGTTGGCCAACGCTGGTTAGCTAATTGATAGACTAGCTCAAAATTGAAACGTTCATCACTCGAGAAATAAACAGTGGGACTGCAATAGTAAGACTTACAGTGAGGAGCAAAATATCCGAAAAGTGGTGCGAGTGGTGCAATAAACGAGCATATGTTTATACATTCTAGAAAGGACACGAAAGAAAAGTAAAATGCAAGGTAAACGAACAGAACATTCACCGTACAGTATACCAACAAAACTGAAGACACCCAGGTCTCTGTAAAGGGGAGTGGGTGAGATCCAGACGACAGCAGTCATTCGGTGATGTGAACAAAAAAATAGATATAACGGATGTAACCTATTTGACTTTAGCGTACTCGTCGCCTCTTCGCTGACGGCGCACTATGAATGTGTTTATGATCTACTAATCCTAGGTGGCCAGCACATTCGCGGCTGCATACATCACAACGCCATATAGTCACGTCACCACGACTTATGGCACCGATGGTTCCCTTGCGTACCGCAGGCTTCCACTCTCGGCCAAGCAGTTGCTACTTATTGAACTCATAGACTCCCATCCGGTTAAACGCCAAGTCTTCACAACATCTAAAGTCGATGTTACAACGCGAAACACTTACCTGGATAACATCCTGGTATCTCTGCTTTTGATCACCAAACTTTTGCTTACCTGATTTCACATGCCCGTATAGTAGCTGCTTCGGAATACGGCTATCACCCACCTGACGGACGTGACCTAGTCAACAAAGCTGATTCAGCATAAACCTGACTTCTGTAGTACCCAGGTGTTCGGAACCATGTCCCACCACCGAATACCCAAGATGTGTCTCAGACACTGCGAATGGGAATGTCCCAGATAATGCACGTTCCGCTCACACAACGTCCAAGTTCCATTGCCGTACAGCAGTATAGACAGCGCCGTTGAGCGTTAGACGTAGAGTTTAGTGACTATTTTCAAACTATGGTTCTTCTAGACACGTCCATCAAGATATCCGAAAACAATACTAGCCTTTACCGTGGAGGCTCGTAACTCGTGGACCGCGGACAGATCTGTGGACCCAAGTAGTAGAAATGTGCGCAGTTTTCGACATCTCCGTTGATGAGAGTTTCAGGCACAGGTTCAAGAACGGCATCTCGGACCGAAAAAGGATGAAAGAAAGAAGGTGTCTTACCTGTGTTGGTATTCCATCCAAATTTGGATGCCGCGATCGCGAAAGCTGCGACCAGCCGCTGTAGTTCGTGCTCGCTGTGCGTATCGCTGCGGTACGTAGTCTGGTTGGTACGCCAAAACGGCGAATATTCAATAGGCGCCCTCTTTTCGGTACTCAATCTCAACGCTGTCATCTGCCGAGTCTTGAGAAACAACTGTTAGCATTGTAGTCAACTATAAACCAAATCAGATTTGGGCTAGGACACAGCTCTTTTTCATATCGGTGACAATGTTAAAATATCCAGAAGTCGATCCACTCGATTGTACATTCGCTTTCATGCCCACATGCAACAATCTAACTATACTGACGAACTTACCTGGACATCCAAACTTACCAAGCACTGTCCACAACGTCCCGTGGCTCACGGAATCAAACGCCTTGGTGAAGTCCACGAAGAGCGCATGCACGATCTTCCACGAAGACGTTGAGCAACGCGTAGCGATAAACCAATGATCCCAAATATTCAAAACAAGATAGGATCGTAATACCACGGTACTATTGAACGAATTATCAAAGTGACTGGTTAAACAAACTCAACAGTTTCGATCGACAAATCGTTTCCGGGGAATGGGTTACAATTTGCTGCCGAACGGGCTAAATATGAACTGTAATCACATAATAAGGTATGCATACCCAAAAGAGCTCTTCCGAGCAGTCAACAGGTTCAAAACAATGAGGATGAGCCGAGCTCCAAAAAAGGGGTGCACGCACCACTCATCTAAAGTACAATGACCGACTACTGGCTATTCACATAACCATCAAATTGACGTGACAAAACAGAATAGTCTAGGTCAAGGTCCAAATCAACGTCCAGAAACAGGGGAGGTTGAATGCAGATGGGTGAATATTTAGGGGGATTGGGTTGGGTCGGATTTTCACATGATTGTAGTTCAAAAATTTGATACAGCGTACGCAGGAGCTGGTTACGTTCCCAGCACTTCTTCCGATGCTGTCGAGCAGCAAACACCAGGTCTATCATACTGTGACTCACCCGGCGTCCATACTGCTCCTCGGGAATATTGGCCTTCAAGACACTCGCTTTCAGTCGGTTCAAGAGAATTGTAGGACATTTTCGGAGGTCAAAATCCCCTCGACTGACCCTGCCGCGCCCTTCCTCGTGACCCCGTCCAAGTACACGCTTGTTTTCGTTATTCCCACAACACATGTCTAAAAGTACTAATTCCTCCAGCCCGTCTCCCTCAGTCATTGAATCCCAGTCACCTGCCCCACACCTATTGTTATCTGTCAGACTCACCCTCCCTAACCCCTGTGAATACGGTCCGCCATTAAGCTATCACCAGCCCATCGGTCTGCCCGAAACCCGGGGTATTTAGACACACAGACCGATCTGATCGCATTCGGTCGGTTCGTCATTGTCTGTCGGTCGTTTGTGCTTGTACTTGGCGTGCCCTTTGGACCCTTGACGGCCTATTGCGGCCAAACATTGTCTTATCCCACGAACGCAAACGAATTGAGGTTTGTTCTTGAGATTGATTATATTATTTATGTCAATAGTACCACGTTTCCAACGCCTTGGTTTGGTTCTGATATTTGGCGTCGTTGGTTATACGTGCGTCACTCAACGTTCGTCGAAGAACGTACAAGGATTGCTGCAGGCGTTTACCTGCGCAGCTCAGTAGTCTGATGCCCCGATAACTGTCGGGCACTGCTTGCTACTCTTGCCTCTATACAGGGGTACTATTAGAGAATTCTTGAAATCTTGTGGCATTTCTTCTTGCTTCCAGATAGAGTGAACCAGCGAGTTCCAGCGCCAGTACACCATTCTTCAAGATTTCACCTAGCAAATCATCTTCACGTGCAGCTTCTTCATTGCGCACGTGTCTGTCCGCTCTTTAAAACTCTTGCAAATCCGTGACAACAGCTAGTGAAGATTTGATGGCCTGTTGCAGCAGGCTGTTGACGATCACCCAGTAAGTGACAGCAGGATAGTTTAGTAGGCTACCAATGTGTTTACCCAAATTTTTATGATATCCTCTAGCTAGATGCATGAACAGCCGATGTCCGCATCAACCAGTGATTTGGTAGACTGCATAGATGGACTGAAAATCACCTCAAGCGAATCGTAGAACTTCTTGTGTTGTCGATATCAGTGTAGCCCTGAATCGGCTCGCTTTGCTTCTTCCACCAGTCATCCTTGATTCCGCCAACACATTCAGCCCAGTTAAAAGCGAGTATTCTGGAATTTCACTCGCTTGTCTTCATTGTCCATGTCCAATGTGGAAGTGGTAAATACAGTAATCATCTCACGTACCTAGTTGGAGATAATCGCGTCGTTATCGTCGAAACAGTTCGGATGATTCTGGCGTTCTACACCGATCGTCTCAGTGGCTGCCGCCGTAGTCTGTTCATCGTGGTGTTGCCACACATCCTCATAGGTAGTGGATACAACAGCGTCTTTCAGACGAGCGATAGCGGTACGTCGAGACACCGGTGTCGCCTTTGAGTTCACCAACCATTTAACATCTAGTTTCACTCGTCGTCCGGATGATCTACAGCGAACAGGCTGTCATACATGGATAAACAATTCGGTCATGACCAGCCTATGATCGGTGCTACATTCAGCGCCGCGCACCACTCGCATGATACGCACTTCACGAATGTCACGCTGTCACATAATCATGTAATTAAGAAAATGATAACGACCCTTTGTGGGTGAGTTCACGTCATCATGTCGCTCGCATCCAGTTGGAATAGGACGTTTGTGATAAGCAGCTCGTGAATAAGGTATAGATGGAGCAGACTATCACTGTTCTCGTTGGCCTAGGGTCCGAGGTATCTTGGCCAAGCTACCGAGTCGCGCCCGTATCGAGCGTTCAGGTCGTCCCGGAAAAACGGTCGGCCACACACTGGTGCCGATCGGATTGTGGCGCACAGCTGGTCATAGATCTGGTCCTTTGTATAATCAGCGCGACATGCCGCGTATTGTGCTACTCAGTCGGGAAAAAATCAGAACAGAACTCTGAGTGGAACTAATCAATACCGATTTTCAAGTTGCCCATCACTCACATTTGATCGCAGCCTTCGCATNGAGTTCAAATCCCGGCCGTGGCAAGGATATGCACTACTGACGAGCTCTAATGAGAGCAAAACTCGAGTCCAGTGCTTCTTTTCAAAAGAGGCTGGCTGGAAAGTCTACCTGAATGCGAAGGCTGCGATCAAATGTGAGTAATGGTCAACTTGAAAACAAACCAAATCCCCGACTACTCATCAATACCGATTTATTTGAAAAGCAGCAACTTTTTTAATGGAGGAACAATAGCATTTACGATTGCCATTCTCGTGTTTTTGATTGGCTGGTTTGTTGCTGTGTTGTTCCACGAGCTTGGATTCAGCAGCAGGTACGGACTCAACGGCGGCTGATCTTCACCTGTGATTGGTTGGTACGCGTTTGACCTTAATGCCGTCTGCAGCGGATTGTGTGCGAACACTGATTGGTTGAACTTTCCCCAGCCAAGAGGCCACTCTAGTCCAAACGCATTACACAACACAGTTGGACCATAGACACCAGCAATGTGCATACTTATTTTGGCCGATTCACAGGCGCATGGAAGTGACTCGAGGACCGATGCCGTGCTGTTCGTCTATCATCAATGAATTGATGCAGTTAGTGACTATGAGACAGACACCATGCTACCGAGCCCCGTCTGCCGGTTAACCTGTCCAGTGGTAGAAAGTAGGCCCATCACCTAATTCACGGAGTTGGCTTTGATCTGCAATCCTTGTTTCACTCACGGCTGCGATATTGATGCTGTGGCTGTTCAGTTTTGTTGCCGTATGGCATTCTGACCTTCCATTTCTAAGTATCTATTGTAACAATGACATCGTTTCTTCGGAAACTGATTGAATTCACATTTATAGTCGGATTATATGAACAGGGAGCGTCTTGCACCTACCTGAAGAGATAGTAAAAAGTCCAAGGCCACAGCTAGTTCAACGCGTAACTCCAATTCCCCCATTTGCAGTCTGAGCTGCTAACATGAAGGCATCAATCAGGAAATGCCCACTGTTTTGTAAATCATCCGGCTCATGCTCACATTGTGCTTCGATCCCGCTCTCTTGCAAACTGAGCTACTCAGGCACACTTGGGCAGGATCACGTGACTCGCGCACGTGCTCACGTGACCCCGTGCCTTACCCCAGTAAGCGCGCGTCAGACGGCGCGGTTTTTCAATCTCGCCTACGCATCACTTTGGGTCGGTTATATCCGCCCAACGGGCGACCGACACTAACCAGCTTTGGATGTAACGCTCTCCTCATTACTTCAGGAAACGTCACTAAGGTTTGGACTAGGACAGGTCCAGAAAAAGGTTACCTAGCTTAACAAAATAATGCAGTCAGAATGACCACTTGGCCACTCTAGTGTTAACGACTATTATATTATTGAGGGCGGACGTGCTCGTGAAGCGTACGATACAATCTTTCAGTGTTACTCCCAGGGTCAAGTTATCGACTTGAAGATAAGAATGGGGGTTGGTGCCAGTGTCAACAGAACCGTCGTCAAACGTTTAAAAATGCGTGCTTAAGACTTTCCTTGACAAGGTATAATTGTGAGTGAAAAAAATGGTGGTTCATGATCTGAGCATGTTCATTAGAATGCGGCCAGTTTTTCTGATCGTGTATTAAAAATACCAGTGCACAGTTTTCCGACTTCCAGTTCATTGGTTTAAGATGAGGTGACGAAAGGAAACTAGGGTAATCACTAGTACGTCAAAGAGTGCAGACAGTCTTCGTCTTCATGGTCGGGATTTTGTGACTCACGTCGTTTTTGGCTGGAAATGTGAGAGTAACTGGGGCCTACTCTGATTTAATAGAACAGTGGAAAAACAGGAGAATTATTATACTGATGTCATCTTATTCACATACTTACAACCCTGTCTCTTGCTCGTAAAATGTGAACACTAATATTTAACTTGAATAAGGCAATGAGAAGACGTAAATCATGTGATGTT
>QNGE01007622.1:0-12529 GCA_008508345.1 Paragonimus westermani | reverse complement strand
TGTGATGCTGACAGGGACGGTTTAGTGCGGACTGCCGTGGTGAGGACTAAGTCCGGTGTAGTAAAGCGAGATATCAGACGTCTGTGCCTTTTGGAGGAGGGAGTGACGTAGGTGGTATGAGTGCAGCCGACACCTAGTCCGTGTTGAGAGTGCACGGTGTGAGTCATGGAGAACGGCTTGTGCCTAAACGCGCTCTTCAATGTCGGACATTCGAGGACCTCAAGAAGTGGGAGTCATGGTGAAGAGCTTTCATTGCATAGTAGTTCCTTGGGATTGGTGTCGCGTCCTAAATCTGATGAATGTTGGGTCCGAGGTCTTTCGACCCAGTGACTAGTTAGGTTGGGAACAGAGCTGAGTGGAACCGCCATTCTGTGAGCGAACTTCGGTCGTGTTCGGATTTTGTGGTCCGGTGTATCGAATTTTTGAACTACAATCATGTGAAAATCCGACCCAACCCAATTCCCCCAAATATTCACCACTCTGCATTCATCCTCCCCTGTTTCTAGACGTTAATTGGACCTCGACCTACACAATTTTGTCTTGTCACGTCATTTTGATGGCTGTGCGAATAACCAGTTGTTGGGCATTGTATTTTATTTGAGTGGTGCGTGCACCTCATTTTTGGAGCTCGGCTCATCCCCATTGTTTTGAACCTGTTGACTGCTCGGAAGAGCTCTTTTGGGTATGAATGCCTTAATGTGTGATTATGGTTCATATTTAGCCTGTTCGGCAACAAATTGTAACCCATTCCCTGAAAACGATTTGTCGATTGAAACTGTTGAGGTTGTCTGAATATTCACTTTGATAATTTGTTCAGTTGTACCGTGGAATTACGTTCCAATCTTTTTTGGAATATTTGGGATCGTTGGTTTATCGCCACGCGTTGCTCAACGTCTTCGTGAAAGATCGTACACTCTCAAGATGATATGTCGATTTCTATCAACCATCAAGGGATCCTTTCTTACTAGACTGCGTCTCTGGAGCTCCACTCACGATTTTTCCGGGTGCACCTGTGTGCCAATCCTGCAGCGCAGTTTATGAACTGAAGAGTATGTCTTAAGTGTCGAACGCCGTTGTGGACACCACTTGCAGCAGCAGCGGTTAAACAGCACGCTTTTAATCCGGTTTGTTGGTCAGTCGCATGACACACAGAAATTCAAGACGGGACACATCCTAAAGAGGTCACACCAGAGTTCCCGATCATGCTCATCCCGAAGCCCTAAACAGCATTCATGGCAGTCAGCAAGGCTTTGTACCACTGTGGCGGCTTGGACACTTAACTGACCTGCCCGTGATGAGGTGCAAAATAGTTCTCAACCCCAGTTTAATGCTGTATCTAGGTTATTAAGAAGGTTCACATGATGCGTGCTGTCCGATTACCTGTCCATATACTAGGTGACTGCGTGGGGCGTTGGGACTAGTGTGTAAAGGCCAAATGAGCGAGTAGCCGCCGCGGTCTCTAGCCTCCATAACTAACTTGGGTATCGGTGCCGTTCACAGCGTAGTACGAGACTACCTGCCCATTCCACCCAGTTAACACACGGTCTCTGTCCTCAACCGCTTTTTCTATTTCACATTCAGTAAATTCTTACGTGAGAAATAAGACTCAGCTCTGTACTTGACTGAGACTGAGTCCTAACGGCCAGAAGAGTGCGTTTTTTAGGGGTTGTGGTGGGTATGCTCCTAGACCGTTAAGACTCAGTTTCAATCAACGATACATAGCCAGATTGTTTCATACTGGAGTTCTTTGGTTCAGTATGCTTCTTGACCACTGCCGGAGATCGGTCGGTTGGCGAAGTTTTCGCAGATGTATTGGAATCATACGTCTCTTTGGTGGTGGTCCGCAAACTAGCGAGATCACACCGTTGCATAGACCGCAGATTTGGCGGCTGACGTCGTCATAACTTCAAAATGAATTGTACTGCCTGCAGTATTCCTACTTTGACGTTTGAATCTACAACGACTACATGCAAATTAGGTGTAGCTCCATCTTAATAAAACACCCGCATCTCGTTCTGTTCACCTTATATATCCACATACGAAGTGTGAGACCATACATCACACATGAAACACCATACGACGCGGTCTCTCACACTGACATTCTTCGGGCACGATCTGCAATTCGACCGTCTCACTAGAACTGAACGGAATATTCAGTCGGCGATAGAGAAATAGAGTTGATATGTTGCAACGTCAATAGCGGTGGAATGTTTCAAACACATTTGACAATCGTGAACCAAAATTTGGACCCACAGTTCAGTGCACTTTACAGGACGTTGCGGCTAGTAGCCTATTGGTCCAGCGTCTTGCATTGGTAGTCATTATCTTCCAGCGCCTCGATCGTAAGGATTCCGCCCCAGGCTTCCTATGCCTGATACCCGTAACCTGCAGGGATAGAGCGCCAGGCTTGTATTTGAGGAAAAGAGAAGAAAGAACGAGAGAAAGAGATAAAATTCACGTACAAGCCCCCTAATGAAATGAAGACAATCGTACTGGGATGGTCACGCTTATGTACACACTTATCTCGATATAACCAATAATATGCATGTGGTCCCTCAGCCGTATGTGTTACACTTAAATGTTGGAGCGACACTTCTGTGACCTTCAAACAGTATAGTACTAAGAGAAGCAATACTGTTCTGCCTGTACACTGAGTAAAGGGTTTGCAAACTACGTACGTGCCTGACAGCTTACTGTCTTTTTAGACGGAAATGAATAAATTAAGAACAAGAGACACTTTCGAGGACAGTTCAATCTATCTGAAACCTCCGGTTATTCAATGGCGACGCATGAACACACTAATATTGAGATGATACAACATAAAATGTTGAGCAATAAAGAGGAGGGAGTAGAATTTTACAGCTCTCATTTCCCAGTGCATCATCAGTTATGACCGATTTTGTAGCCTTCAGAATGGAAATGTATGCTCGTCGTGCTATTTTTCCGTTGAAAAAATTTCAATTACTTTCGACGCCATTACCGCTCTACTCCTGCCCGAGGTTCCTTTTTGTAGCCTGCTCAGCTGTTTTTTAAACAAGTAACTATTTAAAAATGTATTTAAGTGCTATGGCTAGTGTGAACTCCAATTTCACATTTCACTTTCTTCTACTGACAGGTTGACGGTAGTACGCCCTCATCTCCGAATTTTACTTGACTTCCGTTTGTAATATTCGCTCTTATTGCTGACTGTTTGATAAAGTGAAATTTATTTCACTCCCATAGCACACTACATCGTATGTGAACCATTGAAATGTTTCCGGCTTCATACTAATACTTCAATTCCCACCATATTCTACCACATATTACTGATGAGTAGTCGGGGATTTGGTTCATTTCCAAGTTAACCATCACTCACATTTGATTGCAGCCTTCGCCTTCAGATAGAATTTACAGCCGGCCCCTTTCGAAAAGAAGCACTCGACTCGAGTTTCGCTCTCCTTAGAGCTCATCATTAGTGCATATCCTTGCCACGGCCGGCATTTGAACTCCGGTCATTCCAGTCATGAGGCAACCGTGTTAACCACTGCGTCATTAACATCACATTAGACACGACTGAATGATCAAATCTGAACGCCCAACTACTCTCGCTTGTGAACAAGGCTGTCCGATTTTCTCGAGAGGAGACACAGTTACTATCTGTTGACTCCAATCGATAACCCCGCGATCAGGACTTCCGAGACAGGTCAAGATCACTGAACTCACTAAACATGCAAATAGTACCTGTCTCCTTTCGAGACGATCGGGCAACCTGATCATTGCTCACAAGCGAAAGTGGTTGAGCGTTCACATTTGATCATTCGGTCGTGCCCAATGTGATGTCAGTGACGCAGTGGTTAACACGGTCGCCTCATGATTGGAATGGCCGGAGTTCAAATGCCGGCCGTGGCAAGGATATGCACTAATGATGAGCTCTAAGGAGAGCGAAACTCGAGTCGAGTGCTTCTTTTCGAAAGAGGCTGGGTGCAAAGTCTACCACATATGTTTATATGAGTAACTGTGACCCACAGCATGTTTTACCGCTGGAATTAATCGGACACTTTGTCACGTTTCTGCTGCACTGTTGTATGCGCTTGTTAACCTGGTCGTACGTTGCTGTATATTTAAATTGTTTATTACTGAATTTGTAGAACCACCTCCGATATCAGTATTTATATATTTATGTATAATCTTCTGCCCTCTGCCGTTTCAAGATATATATATACATAAACATATATATCCAGCCCAGACCGTGCGTTAGACTAGGCTACTAACAAGCATATTTTGACTCTCTCGCTGATTTAACAGGTAGTGACTATTTTGCCGGTGCTATCTTAACTTATGGCCTGCATCTGTCAATCGGTTGTATGTAGAGGTCGTCATGGGCTATCAATAAATGAGAACAGGAAACAAAAAACGAAGGTTCCGCGTAGATTATAGTAGTAAACCAAAACTAAAACCGCATTACTGCTAAGCGAAAGAGGAGAAGCAGGGTTCGGTGTTTCACAGCGAAGATATGAGTATGTGGCGAAAGGTTTTGGCTGATTATAGCCGGGAGTGATAATCCCGTCTGTCCATCTCCGAAGTGTCTTAACGGAAGACAGCCGAACTGTTAGCCCCGTTTTGAGCTATGCTCGACTGTTTGTTTACAAACAAACAGTACGGAGGGTTAAAACCTTTTTTCATACTTGAAAAATGAGTAGGTGAATAGTACGTGTACAAAATTTTACACATTCAGCTACATACAAAGAGCTGAGTACTTCCAGATAGGGCCGCGTACAACATAGTCGTGTACACATGGCACATATACAGATTTATGACACTCATCCAGTCTTAATTAGATCGTAAAACACCCGGTTCCAGATCTGGTCGAGCCTTTATTCCGACCTTTGAATCTTCGAAAGTGTACCGGAAGAAATCGTTCCACGCTTTCAGCACTGTGTGGGAGAAGAATGATGCGCGATACCCCTTATTTTCTCTCGACTTATGGACTAACATGTGGTGCCAGCTCAGTTGGAGCATCTTCATCGGCTGAGAAAAAGTACTAGCTGGTACAGCAATAAGACCCACTGGAACCTTGAAAGCTTCTGTTGAATCTCCACGAAGCCTTCTCTGTTCTGGGGAGAACAGGTTGAGTTTCCAGCCTACTAGTATAATCCAAGAGCTTCATGTCCCGTATCAGCTTACTGGTGGACCTGTGCACGCGTTCAAAGCACTGTCTGTCTTTCAGTAGGCTCGGGCTACAGGGCCGGACACAATACTTCAAATGAGACCTAACGAATATTTTGTACAACGGGATCGGTAGTTCTGGCCTTCTGTATATGGTAGTTCTCACGAGCCGGAAAAGCGAGCTTCTTGCTTTCTACACCCCCAAAGCGCACTGCGCCGTGGGTTTTAAGTCACGCTGCATTATAACCCTGAATTTTCTAGCTTCGCTGACTTGCGTTACCGTGCTCTGACCACTTGAAGTGGGAAGCTGCCACTGAATGGATCTGTTGCTCTCTTTAACCAGACGGAGACAATTATCTGAGTTGATGGGTAAATCCTATTTTGTTGACCAATCGGGTAGCTTCACTGAGTCGGACTGAATAACATCTAGATAGGGATTTCCGACTATGTTTGCATCATCGGCAAATATAATGTGAAGATGATGGGGATGTGGTCAGGCGATTTGTGTAGGCCAGAAAGAGTGGAGGCCCTAGAACTGACCCCTGTGGAACCCTGCTGAGTACAGGGCATACTTTTGAGCTGCATCCACCGACGGTGGCTTTGAACACCCTATTACAGGACAATTCCGCTACCCATCGAATGATAATCGGCAATATCCGATGATACTGTAGTTTCAGTAACCGCAATCATAGATTAACCGATTCAGAGTTCAGATAACATACTGCCACAGGCTTGCATCATTTCAAACGCTGCAGTATTTCATCCATAAAACATAACAAGCCGGAGAAATAAGACCGTTTTTAAAGAATCCCTGTTGATTTGCACTCATCAACTTGTTCTTGTCCACTTGCCTGGCAATTTTTCTCCGGTGCTGTTTTTGTGCACTTCAAGTACGATGTAAGTGAGGTCCACTGGTTAATAATTACCAGTTGACTCTTTGCTTCCACCGTTGTACAGTACTGTGGCATTTGGATGACGCCTATTTTTGACTAATCTACCTTCTTGGATAGATTGCTCGAACAGGTTGGTTACTGGAATAGTGACGGCCGACGAGGACATAATGGGAAGCTTTCTGAGCTTCGTCCTCGGACCTATCTTAGGCAGCGATTCTTTTTTACAGGGTTATTAAATGTTGGAACAGCCTTCCTTCTGAAGACGTCAGCTGCGCTTCTAGGGATCGCTTTAAAGATGTCTGATTCTCATTTACCTAAAATTGCATTACACGAGTAACCTTACTTTGTTCTTGGTATTCGCTGTAATCCAAAGGAGCGGTGCCACACCCTGTTCTCAGTGATCGCCTTTCAGGTCAACAGACGCCCGCTGACACTGAGCAAGGAAAACCGACTGAATCCGGGAACCTTGGGCCACTGCCTCGAACCCGTGTGTCAATCGCTGAATCTCTGAAAAAGCTAGCGAACGGAATATGGCCGCGTGACTAACACCTGGCTTCGGGGCTTTATAAGTATTCAACTACTATAGTATTTCCTCTATTGCACGGGGTATGATGTCTTCACGAGTCATTCCACAGATCGGTGCCAAAGAAAAATCCATGGTAGAGTTGTGCTGACTAACAGTTCAGTGGACATCTGCGAAGTTCAACGCCAAATATTCCGTCTTCTGACGAATACTGGTAAGCAGGTTGCCATACGAGAGCTTGAGGCTACCCATTTCAGTGCGCATCGCTGACTTAGATTGGACATATGCGTGGTACAGCTCCGGATTGACATAGGTACTGCGAGCTGGTGCTAATTGGTAGGCAGTCCGGCCATTATTCTGCAGTTCGACAGTGCGAGTTCTTTAACGGAGGCAGAGTAAAAGCCTTATATGGTCGGACGTTTTTTTAAATTCAGCCAAGCCCTGTTTTATCTCCCATGTGCCTTATCTGTTTTGGTTGTTCCTCAACGGGGTTTGCCCTGTAGTCGACGTCTAGTTTTTCGGGTACTTTCGTGTAAAAATGTGCAGATTTTCTTTTAATCAGCTCCCAAGCCTTGTCTACCGTGCATGAGGGATGACTCCAATCCAGAACGATACGGGCTGCCACCTGATGCGGAACCCAAGAGTGATAGCTACGTGAACACTTTTCCCGAGAGGAACACCCACACTAAGTGAATCAACTTGTTTTTTGCATCTGCTTACCATTAGGTCAAGCAGTGAGGGGACTTGTCTTATTTCAAAAAGCCAGTTACATCTCATGCGCTGAATTAGCATGCTGTCGTAGATGGATTCTAGCAGGCTCGCTTCGAAACTTCTTGCCAAAGCTGATGATTCTCCCAATTCGAGGCCATCAGCGTTGAAATCTCGAGGAATTAGCAGCAAGCGGGTTTTAACAGCAATCACCCTTAAAAGATATGTAAGCTTTGCATCCTCGATTGCTTGCTACACTAGGCTCGGTAGACATACGACGGAGATGTCCGTGTATTCAGCTTCATCACACTATCTACTGGTTGATTGTTTGATGTATTGAGAGAGGAGCCTTGCAACTGCGCATACCTTTCGGCAATCATAGGCAACACCACTACTCCCTGCCTCTCGTTAGGTTTATCTTGTCTTTAACCCCTATATCCCTCCGAATACAGTTCATCACACCGTGCATTCAGCCTGGACCAAGGTCCTGCTATGGAAATTACACCATAACCGACGGCTACGGTAATTATTCGACCGATTCGTTACTGGTATCACAGGTTTTTGTGTAATAGGCCCTCATAAACTGGAGATCCAGCGTAACGTGTCATTTGTATTGGGTGCCCCCAAAAACCATACCCGACGGCGGATTTCATCCTTTGAAAGTTTCTTGTATTGATCAACCTAAGTCTGCCTATTAGACAGAAGTCTAACAGCGTCTTAGACTGGATCCTAGAAGAAGCACTACTGTAAGTCAGCGGTAGGTTGCTTCCAAAAGCCACTTCTCTGTGTCAGAAGAAAACTGACAATGCGGCCTCAAGGTCGTTGAATGCGTAGTTAAAAGGACCGTCTATCTTCGGCTCAGCCAGTCAGCGACTGATACACAGGTTCGAGGAAAAAGCCCAAGGTCCCCGGATCCGGTCGGATATGTGTTCAGTTATAGGCGCACGTTTATTGATTTGGAAACAGTGTAACGTGCAACCGAAACCAGCTAGTGCGCAAGAATTGAATTTGAGTTGTATAACGGGGCATGCTGCTGTGTTGTCGGTGTCGACTGAGTTTGCGCTTTCGTAAATCGTGCGCATGGCTTACTGGACATTTGGCTCAGGCTTGTTCACATTGTTTCCTTCCACATGACTTCTGTTGGAACCCCTACTTCAGAAGAGCGCTGTTCTCCGGTGCCTCTACATTGCTCCAACTTCGGTGCAGATGTGCCACAGACATTCAGAGCGAAAGCGGTGGGCCTACATGGTACAACAGTCACTGACAACAGGGTAGATGGAAATCAACTGTGGGGAGTAAAATCTGCCGTTTGACTACAATAAAATGAGAAACCACTGAGTACCGAGTAACATTTTGGTGATACCGACCAGGACTTTGAAAAGCATTGACTTCCATGACAGAAATCATCACAACAGTGTAACACGCACACCAGCCGACTCTACTCTGGATGCCCGTGACTTCGCGGACCAGCCCTCGGGCAACGTGGACGCACCAGGGGACAGCGCTCTTCCGAAGTAGGGGTTCCAACAAAAGTCATGTGAAAGAAAACAATGTGAACAAGCCTGAGCCGAAGGCTCAGTAATCCATGCACACGACTTACAGAAACGAAAGCTAAGACGGCACCGACAACACAGCAGCACGCCCCGTCACACAACTCAAGTTCAATTCGTGCGCACTCGCTGGTTTCGGTTGCGTGTTACAACTATTAAAAAGTTGTTTTAGTTGAGCGTAAAGCGGTTTGTCTTTCATTTGGCGCCGAGGACGATATTAGCAATGGTAGGTGTATGGACAGTAAAAATGTGATATCTTGTCAAGAAGTTTTTCACGTGTGATTAATATTTGGTCGTCGCTTGTTGCTGAATGATGCATGATATGTGGGTCTGATTGGACAAGCCTTGATGCATATTCCGTAGGCCTAATGCGGGGGGATTCGATTTGATTTTATATTCCGTTTTAGGTGATGAATTATTTACGGGGCTTTAAAGATGTCCTCGAGGGTGAGAAATTTGCTAGCTTCAGCGAGTTCAAAATTTGCTTAAATGGGTACATGTAGGATTACAGTGTTTTGTACGTGCTTGGTTCAAGCAAGAAATCAGGCATTGGGCGCTTGAAATATGACCATGTGAGTGTGACTGCCGTTGAGTTTACGTGGTGGATGGCGTTCTGCTGTATAAAATACAAGCGGCGTAAGAGAGAGAGCCGTGGATTACGACGTGTTCAGTGAGCTGAGTTCACATACTTCCCACTGCACAGTTCCCGCCATACATGCTGGCAGTCACGTCTTAACGTGATTAGGAGAAAAACGGGGTTGGTTGTTAACTCTTTCACATTGAAGCACAATCACGGCATAACTGCCTTCCTGTATGATGCACATCCAAGGATTGGTCGGCTCACAGACAATGAAATGAACGACTCGAGACATCTTTTCGAAAACAACACGCCAACTCCCGGGTTGAAACAGTATTCTGCGGATGTTCATGGCAAGTATATAAATACCATGAATATTTGCAACATCCGTCATCGGTTGAAACCGTCAGTGATACGTAAGTGGGTTAGTGTGCACTAACGTGGCAGAAAATCTGCCACAAATCCTGCATCATATAGAGAAAAGCGGCGTGCTGCGTGTCACCAGAGACGACGTTAATAGATGCATGCACATATGTTTCGCAGACAGCTGCAAGTGCTAAGAAACATAAAAAAGTAGAACAACCGCTAGGCTGCTCGTATGGAAGTGCGGTGTACAAATGCGTACACTGTACACGGAGGACGGAACCTTCGAAACATTAATGTCTATTTAATCCCTCCTTATGATAATTGGTAGTTCCGCAGACCATAGATGTCAAGCCTTCTGGGTCATCCATTATCGCACCGATGGATATCGAATCGAGAAGGCAAACCTGGTGCACTCACACGATTCTCATGTTGGTAAGTCAAGTATATATTCTAGGAATAGACGTCTGGTTGTTGATGCTGAACTGCATGTGTGTGAGATAATGAGCCATTCCAAAAGTGTTCGCGAACTGAGGATATATATGAACAGGGAGTATGGGATTAGAATTTGTCGGCACGATTTATTTAATCTACGCACGAGGCGAAGAAAATTAGATGATCGCAACGAAATTGTGAAGTTGCGGGATTTACTGAAAGTGAAGGGCAGCTACAGGCTTCCACTGCGGGAGAAAGTGTTAAGATTTGTCATGTTTGTACCGAAAGGTGCATTCCAACTATGTCCAAGGTATGGGGATGTTAGTCCGGGGATGCCACTCAGTTAAAGTACGACGGCTTCATACTATGGTAGACGTAACTGGAGTGGGCGGAATGTTTTTTATGCACTTATGCCAAACGAAACAACCGTCAGTTGTTGGATAATTTTGGAAAACCTGTTTAAACTTTCGTTCTACGTGCCTACTGTTCGCACCTTCATTGCTACTCGTTCAGCAGCACAGATGAAGAGAGTAGGTGAAACCTTGTGCCATCGTATTTTGCCGGTTTCATTTACCGCATGTGTCCTGGCGTTTCCGCCATTTGGTAGGCTCAAGCGGTTATCAGAAGAGCCGTATTTATCAGTGGACCCGCAATATGGTTTTCACTGGAACAGCGTTCGGTTTATTATTTTATTGCAGGCTGTGAGGTCTGTCAGTAATGCGGCATATCAGTATCTTGCGAACAGTTGGCTGTCTTCAACCAGTCTACACCTGCGTTGACTGCGACGTCGTGGACCGCATAACATGAACAGCCGGCAGAATGAGGAAGAAACGGCGCTGTCCAGTGCCGTGTGAAAGAACCAACAGCCATATTCAGGGCCACTTACGACATGGTTTCACGAGCTACGCTCATGTTTTCATTTTGCGTACTTACTGCCGTCAGTCAAGTGAGGTTCACCGAGTCTTCCTACAGTGACTCCTCTGTGAGCATACCAGACAGCCCGTTGTATATAGACACATGCGTAAATTTAAACAAATATTCTTGCGTTGTGTGAATATGCAGGTGAAGGGATTTTCATAGATATATAAACACATACACACATGCACACTTATAGACCATAAACCCGTCAACTTACACTCTCGCATAGCTGCATGAAAACTTAATTATAAACGTACACGTGTATACGAACATGCACATGTATAAATATATATGTATGTGCACATATATACACACAAATATGTATGGTTATATGTATACACATATGTGTATATATAAAATTATACTTGCATATATGTATCTATATACACTTACTAAAGTTTATAGGCCTACGTATGTATGTACATATATATATATAATCATGGATATATGTATATATGCATGTAAGTATATACATATGAGTATACATATGTACTATATATACACATACTCCACATATGATCGTATATACATATTCATATGCACACATGTGTATATGTGCATACATGTGTATGTGTACATGTCTTTCAGCCTTCTCCTGGTGGAGGTGCTGATTGTGTACCTCCACCCCAAATTCGCATCGCTGGAGACAGTGTGAATGGCTGTGGGGATTTTTGCTACCTGGGTAGCAACTTGTCGACAGATCTGTCCGTGGACTGCGAGCTGAGAGCGCGTGTGGCGAAGGCTAGTGCTGCTTTCGGACGCTTTGAAAGGCGTGTCTGGAAGAATCACAGTCTTAATATGGCCATCAAGCTGTGCGTCTACCGCTCAATGGTACTGTCTATCCTGCTGTACGGCAGTGAGACAATGTATCGGTAGAACGTGAGCTATTCAAGCCGCTCCCGTGTGCAGTGTCTGAGACGCATCCTGAGTATTCGGTGGTCGGACATGTTTCCAAACGCTGAGATACTGCGGCGAGCGTACATGGACGGGATGAAAGCCATTTTGATTTTGAACCAGCTCCGTTGGCTTGGTCACGTCCGTCGGATGGGCGACGACCGTATATCGAAGCAGTTACTGTACGGAAGTCAGATAAACTAACTCCCGGTGGTCAGAAGCAGAGGCACCAGAATGTTGTACGGGTAGGTCTTTCACGTTGTAACATTGATTATAGATGTTGGAAAGATTTAGCGCTGAACCGGACGACCTGGAAGAATACGGTTCGGGCGGGCATCCGAAAGTTCAAATAGCAATTATTGCGCTGCCTTGAGCGGAAGCGTGCAGTACGCGAAGGCGCCGTCGGTGCCACAGGTCGCGGTGACTTGACTATATGGCGTTGTGATGTGTGCGGCCGCGAATGCGCTAGCCGTTTGGGGTAAGTGAGACACCAAAGTGCTCATAGTACACTGTCGGCGAAGAG
>QNGE01007621.1:4589-21842 GCA_008508345.1 Paragonimus westermani | reverse complement strand
CTCATTCACAGACGCAGGTAAAATATACAGACAGAGTGGTCTCCACCCTTCTTCTGTGTTAAGTGATCAACCCATGCATCATAGGAGTCTCATTTTGTGTCCACCGTGTGCCTATGCATTTGGTTTTACTCTCTGTGCGAAATTCATCTGTTGATGGTGCGTGGGTAACCTACCTTGGCATCGGTAATGGCCTTCCGGTGTCTGCCGTTCCCATAGACATCAGTCACATGCTGGCATGTCGCCTGTGAGTAAGATTTGCATCACGTGCAGGCAGACATTCAGACGAGTATACGTGTCAAACTGGGTATCACACAGGACAATATGTTCCGTGACTTAGGCCTCCAAATCTTGACAGTTGATACAACGTCTTGACACAGGCTATCGGCCCCACGACTAACCACTCGGGTCTTCACTCGGGTGGTGCATACATTGTTTATTCGGAAAATCAGCAGATTCAACATGATCACTCATTTGCATATAACCGTGATCCACGTTGCCAAGTTCATGCATGGAAAACACTATTTTACACCAGAGTGCACACTCATAGTTCTTCTTGTATTTTTCCACGGTTACTCCTATACCCAAATACATGCTGCTGCTTAGCTGTTAGGGTATTCGTGTGAGTAGTATAGTGTGATCGCTCGTTCTCACTGCACATGTAAAACTTACAGGCCATAATGCACACGCGTCAGACACGTCGTCCCATTTTGCGGCGCGCTAATCGACGTGAAGAGGATACAAACTCGGATATATGAACCGTCAGCAAAATGCTATTGAATCCATTAGATGTACGCTTTGGTTTGCCTAATGCAATAGTGTAGCGAAAAGGCGTCCAATAAAGCACAGTCTTTATCGTTCAGCCCTTTGGTTATCATGCTACGCGCGCACCCGCGTTTATGAGTCATCATTTCGCACCATAACACCCCCGATTTTCGCTCACACGTCGTGCGCACTTCGACCCGGTTTTTGTGTGCGTCCGACATCTCTTGTCAAGGCGTTTTTCACCTGCCGTTCCTCGTCCGTAGGGCCGATCTCGTTGGGCGATGGTTCGTCTGATCGCTCGTGCTGCCCGCAATCCACCCGCCATGTCCTCTGGTCGTCGAGATATTCCCCCAGATGTTGGAATAATCGTGCCCCCGATCTGGTCATTAATCCTATTTTGTCTACCATGTCTCACCCGTCGGTCCGATCCGGTTGAGCGACGGCTCATCCGGTCGCCCCTGCTGTCCACGCCCCGCTCGCTGTGGGCTTTTAGATGTGCCTTGCTGACCCGTCGATGTACTCCAGGGGAAAGCTCATGTACACCCTAGTCTATGTTTGACTGATTAGAAAACGATTAGTCGGAAGATTGTTTCAGATTTGCATGAGTCAGCAACAGAAGGATTGCAGAGGAGAAAGTAAGAATCGAACAGAAATACAACTACTGTTTATTAGACATAGAACGATCATACAGCAACATGCAACAGCTGGCTAACGCCAAAAACAAAACGTTGAGAGCACCTTCATTTTACTGCGATGATTCTGACCATCGGGTTGACTGAAGACGGGGTTGAATGTCCGAAGTAGTTGATTCATGTGATGCCCATGAGTTCAACTGCCAGTGATGCAATTCCGACTGAATTTGAAGGGTTGTTCCAGATTTGCATATCCGGAGAGTACTCTGCCAATCACAAGGATCACATGATGTAGCGGCTCTGATGAATCACTTCAAAACCAGTCATTTTAGCCAGAAATAATTGAAGTGATGTTGGGGTTATTGTGGAATCCCGTATACTACAATCGTATCGCCTTATATAATACACATGATCACTGACTCCATAAAATAGAGCAATGGAAGAAAAATTGTAAAAATGAATAATCCGTTTTAACTACAACTGATGGTTAGTCTGATTCTTCAGCAGACGCAGCTCCCAAAATATCGATGCACACCAAACTGCGAAACCGAGATCTGTTAGTTACATGTCTGCTATGAATGGGGTGTTTAAACCATATGCAGAGATGGGCAAACGTTCAACTACGTTTTCACTGTGGGGTCACTCAGAAGTAGATCGTCTTCCTTTCTTGTATGCTGATAAGAATTTCGTTCACACTCGGCGAAGAGTGGAATGAACGGATAAAGACCACATGTAAGGTCAAAGAATAAACGATACCTTGTTGGATAAATGATATTTATCACTGATCACGCTGGTGACCAGAGCTGAGAGAAGAAGGAAGATGGACTTATCCGTTGAGTCGCTTCTGACGACTTAAAACAATTCACTCAGCAGGGTTTAATGCACAATTCGAATAACATGGACTCAGACGGTCGGCCTTCTGTAACATGCAAGCCGGCCAATTCTACTCTGAATGCCCGTAGCATTCGCGGACCAACTTCGGGGCAACGTGGAGGCACCGGGAAACAGCCTCCTTCCGAGGTAAGCGTTCCAGCAATAGTCCTTTCATAAGAAACAACACAAACGAGCTTGCACTAAAAGCCCAGTAAGCCATGCACACGACTTACACAAATGAAAACTAAAACGGTGTCAATAACACAGCAGCACGCTCTGTTACAAAATTCAAATTCAATCGGTGCGCGCTTGCTGGTTCCGACTGCGTGTGACACTTGCAAGTCGGAGGAAATGTTGGAAAAGGCGATCGAAATCACTGGAATTCATACGACACTCTGACAAAATCACACTAACAGTGCCCTCTCATTCTGAATGTGAATTAAGCAGACGCTCAAATTATCCAACAGAAAATGCTATTCAAGGTGGATTAACTATAGACGGATCTCCACCAGTTAACGGGGAATGAGGCTTGTGGTGGAAAAAATCAATGAACCCCAATACCAACTAACGAGCGGAGACAAGAACCGAACTCACCAAAAACGAACAGTGTTGATGAACTGTCTAATAATACTTTGAAGTATTTGGAGTGCCTCGAACTTGAATGATATCGCAAAGCTGGATCCGAAACTTAGGTCAACAGTAGTTTGTTTCAGCCAATCCCCGACAGAGTTTATTCGAAAATAATGTGTCTATTTTTTATCACATCAGTGCGGTCTGATGCAGTAGTTACGCGAAATTAGCAAAATGAAGTGTGATACACCACGGACGAATTAAAACGGTCGGGCATGAATGAAGGTGTGGGGAGCATCAAACGATACCAAACAAAAAAGTTTTTGGTAATTACGTAATGGTATTTAAATTAAAAAGGGGGAATAAAAACAGATATTCTGCACATACAGTCACAACACTAAATTCATCACGAATGTTCACTGCAAATAACAAAAAGCAAAACAAAAGCAAATTTCTGGTCAACTTTTTCCGAACAAGCCACATCGTACCAAACACAGAACGACAATCATACCAAACGAAATTCTACAAATCCAACGTTCTTCACTCTGGCCGAATGAGGTCATGTTCCACATGTTTGGTTGACTATGATAGGAACTAAACTTCGTGAGTTTGCTCAGGAAAAATAGTAAAGAAATGTGCGTTCCGAGAACGGAGTTTATCGGTATTTAAGACAGTGACACACAGTGTATGTTTTAAGCCCGCGACGTGGCCCGCAAAAACGTCACAAAGTAGAACAATGGGAGAAACAATGTGGGAAAGGCTGTTATTACAATAACTGATAGTCCGACACTTTCACAGATACCTCACAAAAACTATTGGTTAGACGAGGTAGATAGAGGATGTACATCAAGTTGATGGTCCTTGCCGTAGTTTGTTTGACCTGCTCATTACAAGCTACTGGCTGACATTTAGCTAATCAATTCTATTGTCCACCATTGTCTCCACCAACCACAGCAATAGAAAGCAGCTGATTACGGCTAGTCTGCCCTCATCAAGCACTGTTGCTATCATACCCACACACCGCTCATATGAGACGGCTTGTCTCGTTTGAATCACATCAACAATGGAATTACGGTGGTTTGCTATCTAACGTGGACGATATTTGTACAGGTTGAAAGGCCACAATTGACCGATCATTCTGGAGGCTTCAGCCCTGTCTTCAGATGTAATGGCCTTCACAAGTCTGTAACTCAGATGGTCACCATCCGAACACTCGAGATTACGTTTGCATGATGACGGCTGAATCATAAGCCAGTCTAATTGGATGATCATGTACCCAAACACAGAAGTGTGTTCTACGCCTTACGAACACACCACCGCCCTCAGTACTCACCGTCCACATGTTAATTTGCCCCCCGGTCAGCCTGGCAGCAGGATGTAGGCCGGCCACCTCTGGTTAATCCCTGAACCTGGCGAACCTGTGCCCTCTCACTCCGCAGGAGTCACCTACTTCTGTCTCTCAACCTAACCATGTGCGCACTGGCCGTGCAAAACCCATTGCCGCTAAAGCCCAAAAAACCCCGCGGGGCATCTTAAACCGATAGTGGGACACGCAAAAGTGGTATGCAACCATCCTGAACTGGAAAAAGTATAGGGTTTAAGCAACAAATTTTCACTGGTACGGACTGATGCACTGTGGTCATATCTTTCCAGGTTACTGTGTACACCATTCCTCTTATAATGGGGTTTCTCTCCCTGTTCAAATGAGTTACCCTGAGCCACTCGTGTGCAACCGCCCATATGCTTGTGCGGGTCTGTCTAACAATCCACATATCCGTCAAACCCCGGTTATTTAGCTGGTTTTACTCTCATTTTTCCTGTCTATCTTAGCATACCACTGTTTCCTCAAACAGACAGTGATCGAAACATTTTCGGTCCCATAATAACACCATAGCAACAGTAGTTGAAAGGAGTTTTTCTGTCACGATTATTCCCAACAGGTTCATCCCATGGACAGTTCGACCCGAATGCAAGTCATTCCGAGAAAATATCATCTGAAGTCTGGTAACGGTCGCAGAGGACTATAGAACCAAATTGGAGTACGGTGTGGCACACAAGGAAAATAACTTTCGCCACAGTCTGCAAATAAAATATACACAATACGAGATACCAAATTAGCACTTCGCGTTTCATGCAGGTTTGTGTGGTTAGCTGTTTTCATCACGGCACGATTCAGCATCCCAAGGGACCTCGTACAAAAGATCTAAACGTTTCCATAGGCCACAACCTGGAGTCCTTTCGATAGACTAACTGCTATTCAATCATATCCAATCACCATAAAACGCGAGTGTATATCAGTAAGAAAACTTCTCAAAAATTCTACCCAACACACTGGCTTAACACCTACTCAGCAACATAAATTACTTCTACAACTCAGTCCCATAAAATCATTAATTTTAATGTCGTAGAAAGTTTCGACTCGGAATGGCTTGACCTGGCTGCATCAGCCGAAAGACATGGGCTGTCACCATACAAATAACACAAAATCAGGAACACAATCGATGAAGGTTGACGACGCGAATCATCATCATCATCATCATTGGCTCCAAAAGTCTTCATTGGCAGGAGGCAGTTTAAGAGTAAAGTTTCCAAACAACGCAGTAATCGGATCTACTTTGTGGCCAGCCTCCTTAAGTTTCTTCAAAATTACTGGTGCCTGGTTTCACGCATAGTGGCCCGCTAAACCTTTGGCTTGCATATTGAATGGATCAATCATTTGGGAGACGGCAATCATTCGTTGGCTTAATCCACGATTCGTTCTGCTGCTGCAGCCACATGCGAGCTGTGCAACAGAATCTCGAAAGAAAAGCCGATCACTAGACTGTTGTGGGAGATTTGTTGCATCACTTCGTCCATGAGGTCCAGTACAAACAATCGTAACCTACAGGACTCAGACGTAACGTATAAGAAACTCGCCCCAAAATAGAGCAGATCGGTGTTCCACTAACATCCAGTGTAGCCACAATGAGTCGGGCTTATCACAATTTCAAGGATTGATTGGTCGACAGCCGATATAATTTCATCAACAGTTGTTGGAAGGTCAGAACCTCAATATCGCATCAGGAAATTACCCAACCATCCTCCAGTTCGTCAGAATTAGATTGATAGGCTCGATCTCATTTTCCAGAATATGTACGAAATTCCCAGCGGCACTGTTGGATTGAAGATGTCTCGGTACAGTGAACAGATGTCGACAACTCCATTTCTCAGCCAGTCTTCAAACTTATACGCAGTGAAATGAATGTTACTGTCAGTAACCAAAGCACACGGTATTTCTTCCAAACTGGACGGCTTTCGAAATGCAATCAGAGTGAAGTCCGCCGTTGCGGATTGCGTAAAACAAACCTCCGACCACCCCGAAAACAACCAAAGCACACTACTCTTTCAAAAATGGAACACATTAGTCACCATGTATTCGTTGCCACTCCTCACATTTCATTTACCCAGATGTCCACTTTGATGGTCACGATTGCGCGGATCGTAATTCTGTCACAATCGGGAATAAACAAATAGTTCGCCTCGAAGTGTGTGGAATTCAAAAAAATCTTTGTGGGACAATGCACTTTCGAAAATTACGTATTGTAGTCGAGATTGCGCCATGTTATTTTCGAGTATCACGAATCAGATCGGAACGACAAACGAGCAATTGATCATTCAATAAACAATCTGGGCCACCAACCTATCCGGAGTCAGCATACCAAGATAACTAATCAGAACGGTGAGTGGATTTTGCGCTACGGTTGTGGATATTATATCAGCATACAACCCTATCTCTGAACCCTTGTGGCGGAAGACTTAGCAAGCGATTCGTTGGGATTATAAATGAATTTAAGGGACGTATGATAAGTAATTATGGTGAAATGGGCGCCAACTAAGTATTTCTGAAGTCCGGTGATCACCCTGTAAACGGCCAATGCTTCCTTCTGTGTCTGCATCTGTTCACGCTCTGTTGAACTGGGGCGTCTGGAAATGCTAATAACTGGATGATCCGCTTGTTCGAGCACAACTCCAATACCCGTTGGGGAAGTATCACTGAGTAGTTGAAGGTTACTTTTGAGAATATGTACGCAGCTGAATCAGGTGGAATTTGTGGAAAAGCGTTTTTCAAATCAAGCATTGAAACATATACTGAACCACGAAATTGGAGCAGAATGTTATCCAGTACAAAAATAGCATGGCTCCTCTCCAGAGGGAATTTGTTGAGCGGGAGTCCGTGGTCACCGCAAATCCGAGGCTTTTTACCGTCATGTTTAATTAGAGTCACAATAGGTGTAGCTCAAGTCGGAAATTACAGAGGCGTCGAAACCATTTTTCCATAAGCTTCCCAATTGCCTTTCCGACGGGTTCACGTAATCCAAAAGGAATGGTTCGTCGCTTCATAAAAATCGAATTGCCTTCAAGTTAGAGAGAAATTGGCTTAATACACGTACCACTGAAGGATTAAGTAACGCACTTCTGATCTACGCGTATCCAAAACTTTTATACCTTTTAAATCAATAATTGATGGCTCACGATCAATAACCAAAAAGTGGTAACTGTTAACATTGAACTGAGAATTTAAAAAGCTTGTGTTGACAAGAGCTAAGAAGTGTAGAAGCATGTCCAGTACTACCTTTGACAGAAAATTCAGAAGGTTGTGTGGCTAGTGTTGCGAAACAGTGTGAAATTAAGAGGGATATATGATGTAACGCTGTCAGTGTCAGTACTGAATGAGTGTTCAGTATAGTTGTTAGTCAGATAAGCTCAATTAATGTGACCGGTAAAATCGACAGAATTAACAGCAAGAGCAATGGAATGAAAAGCGGAACTCAGTTCTTCGTCATCAAAATTGGATTGTTTAAAAGAAGACTTTGAACTGTGACAAACGGATTGAATATGACTTGTCTTGCCACATTTGCGACACAGCGTTTCGAAATCAACCACGAATGTTTGCTAGCACATGACTCACAGCTGTTCAACCGTCCGGCAGTATTTGAATCAGACGCGTGTTGATTGTTGTTAATTGCGTTTCAAATGTTTACTTTCTTGGATAGCCACCTTTGCTGACCTTCTGTCCGTTTCAAATTGTTGTACAGAATCATCGGTTCATCCTTCATGGTAGTTTTGACGGTCTGATACTGTTCACATAATGTTCTAGCTGACTGAAAAGTGGAATCCGGAAGTGATAAGAAACTTCTGTTGCAGATCACGCACATTTATTTCAACGATCAGTCGGTCACCAGGGAGGTTGTAATCGGTCCTGAAGACTACATCGAGCCCGTTGAGTCTGAATTTTGGAACTGAACTGCTTGACATCCTGATCTTCTTTTCTCACAGCGTATAAAATTTGGCTGGTTCAGCTGCTTCAAAATTTGCAGGTTGCACACGTCAGAATAATAGTTTCTTCAAGTATTCGCAAGAAAGTGGGTGAATCGGAGAATAACCCGTTTTTCATCAAGCTGTAATGTGTTCCTATTCAGGTGCTGCCGGAATCTGTTCCTTGGGATGTTATCACATAACCTCGGGGGTAGTGGATACAGGAGCGTCGTGCAGACGAACAGCAATTGCACGTTGAAAATAAATCCTTGTCTTTGAGTTCTACGACAGCTTAAAATCCAGTTTCTGTCGCTATCCGGACGATCTATAATAAACGGGTCTGAAAACGTGAATAAATAATTCGGTTCTGACCAGCCTATGACCCGCACTACATTCAATTCCTCGTATCATTCGTATGATACCCACTTCACGAATATCGCGCTGCAACACAATCACTTACTCAAGCACATGGTGCTGACAACTTCGCGGGTGAGTCCAGGTCCTGATGTCGCTAACATCCAGATAGAATCGGGTTTGTGTTAAGCAACTCAGGAGTTGCGGATGGGTGGAGCAGACGAACACCGTTCTCACTTTTCCAGCAATGCCATGAAGTCCGAGTACTCTCGGCCAAGCTGTTGAGTCGCGTCCAACTCGTGCGTTGAAGTCATCCGGAACAAGCAGTTGGTCACTCATTGTTGTCGAGTGAACTGTGGAGAGCATGTGAACACAGAACTGGTCCTTCGTCTCATCAGTGTAACAACTGGTTGTGTCTTGACCACTAAAAAATGTGGCACACTGATCTCGACTGAGTCGCAGGGGTATGGACAGGATTCGAGGATTGATTCCATGTGACTCGCCTATTACCAAAGCATTGGTGCGGACAGCTACTGCAAAACACACCGTGCTTCCGAGCACCGCCTGCCAGGTAACCCATTCAGTTGAAGGTGTATCCACTGTCTACTTCCCCGGGCTTACCTTGGTCCACAAACTGTGCCTCACTCAAGACTGCTACATCGATTCCATACCGGCTCAGTTTCATAGCGATCGGTGCGGTTGGGCAGTTTGGCCGTCCTGCCGTGTTACAACGATCCAGCAGCGTGCGCACATTCCATGTCCCAATGGAAAGCATTTATGTCACCGGACCTGTCTCAGGTTGGTCTCCGTGCTACTGAGACTTGTGTTGGCATTGCCTTCTCTATTGTTCGTGTTGGAGGGGTCATTAGGGTACGGTAAGGTGAGGGTCTGGCAATAGCATGTTTTCGCCTTTCCACCCTGCCGTGTGCAGCTGACAGGAAGACCCGATTTATCTTACACGATGATCGATGCAGTATGGTTTTGGTTTACTTTTTAAACTCATGGATTACGTGTGCTTGAAATACTGCCAGGTCACCTTTCAGTATCGAGACGAAGTGATGCTATCTTAAACCTGCCTCATAAACGAGACTCGACCTCACCATCGGGTGGCCTTCCTCAGGAGTGCTGTAATCGAAATCACCTTGTCAGTATTCTAGTTGGAAAATCCCTAAGAGAACACTTTGTAACAAGCAGTTCGATTGTTAGCTTCCATTCAGCAGCTCGTTTGCTAATTTCAGCTAACCTCCACTGTGTGTTTGGGAGCGCCGGAAAGCGTACACAAGTGAGTCGTGACCAGACGCTGCATTCATTGGCTGTGCATAGTATTTCTTCACATTGGTAATTCCTATTCTCGCCAAGCCTGATAGATGGGCCACCGATCCCAACAAGCCCTGTCTTTCATCTGTGAAGGAGATGTGTTGGACGAGCTCATCGGCACGAAGTGAACCAATGATTTGCGGTAGGCAACATCCAATCAGTGTCAACAATCGAGTTAAACTGGCGTGTCAGCACGTTGACCAGTACGAATGGCATGTTGGTGTAGCATCAGATTTAGTTGTAACCAGCATCGGAGTGAAACAAGTTGTTTGAGTGCGTCACATGTTAAGACAAACAACCTACGGACAAACTGGAGCCGACCGAAAGGAGAGCCGAGGTTTCGGCACCAGCTGCATTTCCCCACTCCGCTGATGTTGATAGTCTACAGAATACTCCATGGAAACTCGATAAAACTGAGATTTACAGTGTGCCACGAGTCCCGATTTGGTTTCGTTCCAGAGGGTAGCAAGTTTCCAACACCATCTGCATATGATTGTGCAGTTTAAACACTCTTGAAAAGCAAATGTGCCTAACTGCAATCAGGAACGGTGATCTGTGATACCAACCACTTGCATGAACTGCGCTCCGCTCCCTCTGGTGTTATGTCAGATGCTTCCTGGTTCGCGGACCAACCACAGATGACTGTTCGACTTCACACTGCGAGCATTGGAAGCGTGATACCCAAGGACTATGACCCTTTCTGAAACCCCGATGACAGCGACCCCGTATTCTTGTGGTAATTGATTGGAGTGTCGTTCTGACAACTCATCACCGGTTGTCGCTGCTTCGCGNGAACGGTGATCTGTGATACCAACCACTTGCATGAACTGCGCTCCGCTCCCTCTGGTGTTATGTCAGATGCTTCCTGGTTCGCGGACCAACCACAGATGACTGTTCGACTTCACACTGCGAGCATTGGAAGCGTGATACCCAAGGACTATGACCCTTTCTGAAACCCCGATGACAGCGACCCCGTATTCTTGTGGTAATTGATTGGAGTGTCGTTCTGACAACTCATCACCGGTTGTCGCTGCTTCGCGTCCTCAGAATGTGTGGTGTTGATGTGGCTAACTAGATCGAAACAACTGTCCACCACTTCAATAGTACTCACTGTGACTGAGTGTTTGGATGAGACGTGATTCACTAATCTCACTGTTTACCATTTCGTGAGCGTAGCTAACAACAATGACAGCACTGTTGCTGAAGCACATGTTTCAGTCAACAATCTTGGTGATGTTTGAGCAGAAATGTCCCCCACAAAATCCAACCGTTCAGACCCCATAATGGCTTTCCTATCCTCCCGGTTGCAAAACATTCGTCATCCTACTGAATTGAATTTTGAATCACAGGCTATTAACGTGTTCGCAACACACAGTTTGACCAGTAACAGAGTGGATGCATCAGAGGAAAGCGTTTCTCGGAACGCCGGTGCCACGGCACGAATGTGGAATGGCGATGAGAATGGACAAGCATGAGCCAGAGGCTCAGTAAGTTATGCACGCAACTCACACGGTCGAAAACCAAAGTGGTGTCAATCCGACGAAAGGAGGCTGTGTTACAGAACCAGGTCAACGTCTGGATGCATACAACAAATACATACAACGCCAAATGCACAGTTGTGTACACGTTGCACGCATGTGCTCTGTTAGTCGTGCACACCAGTGAGATCACTCGGGCAGATCAGAGTCCGTTGCAAGCATGGGAGTTCACTCTGCTTGCATTGTGTAGGTGATGTGTGATACATGTTTCTAACTTCGTTCAAACCACCGACCTATTTGTAGCGGTCGACGCGTGAAAACATCCGCGTGCCCGTCTGATAAGTTGTGGTCAAAACACACAGGCCATGAAACGACCATATTGGAATGGAATGCCCTTCCGCGTTCGGCAACAGGTATCGGAACTAAATAACCATACTAGTCAGGAAGCGAATAGTCAATCACACCACTAACTTACAAACTGCTAACAGATTGAACAAAGAATAACAATGTTCTCATGGAATCCGATGCACATCATACTGTGTGTATTGGTTTACCCTGTCTTCCGTGGACTCTGAAGTGACATTTCATAACCATGCCACCAAAACGATAAGCGCCGCTTGAAATGTCTCAGTTGTGTGGCCTTGCTGTTGAGCCGCATTGTTTCACAGTCTGTCAACATGTCTTACTTGACCGTTCTATCCACATGTGAAACACTTCGAACTCCGCTGTACACCGGCTTGTGTTCGAGCGATCGGATGCGAGTATTCGATCATGTCTATTGTCAGGTTGCTGGCCTTGTGGCTAACATGCTAATCTCCCAAGTGTGAAGGTCGGGCTGAAAAGTCCGGTTTGCACGAGGATATGCATTACTGATGAGCTCAGATAAGAGTGAAACTCGAATCCGGTGTTTTCTTTCGAAGTGGGCTAGTCGAAAGACCTATCTGAATGCTGAGGCTGTGTTGGAGTGCGGGTGGCGTTCAATCCGGAAAAATGTCAAAAGTTCAATGTGTTATCTGCGCGTCTGTACGACAGTGAAACTTGGACAGTGCATCATCCGAATGTATGGTATCTGAGACACATCCATCATCAGTATCTGAATCATATCTTGCGTATTCGGTGCTCGGGTATGGTTCCGAACACTCAGCTACATTGTTGAACAGACACGTGTGGATTTGAATCCACCTTGCTGGCTAATCACCTTCACTGGTTGAAACACGTTCATAGGGCAGTCGACAAACGGATTCCGAGACTAATGCTGTGCAAACGAGTGAAAGCTGGTGAGTGTAATGAGACTGGTCTAGAGTGGTTCTCAGATGTAAAACAACTCATCCAATCAGACCTCACATACAAGCTACTGCAGAAGACGGAATTGTGGCCAGTCGGTGCCAACCAATCAACAACGGCGGTCAGCTGCTACATCGGGAGGTGGTGATTAGAACAAGTTGTGTGAACGTGTGTCAGATATGAACAACCCAATTGCCCAAGTCAAGATCGTGTAAACGCAACAACGAATAGGCCATTTGAAAGGTAGAACGTGTGTCGTCCAACAACAATCGTAAACACCGTTGTTTCTCCATACAAAGACTATTGTTTTCCAATACATTGAAACTGTTCAGTGCCGCTCAGACCACTGTTGCTCTGGTTTTCTCAGTTCCGTAGCTCACCATGTTTGAGAAATCTGAAACACTGAGTTCCCTTTATCCAGTTCATCAGGACAGCAAGAAGATTTACATTGCGAGATGCAAGCATTTCGTTTATTCTAATCAGTCGGTTACATAAAACATTCGGTTATATTGGTTAGGCGCGTAGCATCAAAACAATGAAATGAACGAACTTCACATAGTTGCAATCAGGACACTGCCACGGCAACCAAATTGATTGCGTCAGTTCATTTTGTCAACAAAGGGCCCGTGTGTGACGCTTGATCAACATTGTCTCGGAGACCGCCAACAATCTCGGATTACGAGTGCGCAATAGGACTGTGAATAAAGTGGCGGGGTCAACCACATGACCTGTTGCGACTAGGTGGTTCGCGATCGAAGACGCCGGATTTCTGTTCGGGCGTTGGTGTGCTGACTTACCTTGAGTCTTTGTTTGCACTAGCCACTTGGGGATGTGCTCCACCTTCCTCTGTCGTAAATTTCGGTCCGTCCTGCCAATGTATGAATCACCGCAACTGCAGGTGAACTGGCAGATAACGTGAGAGGCAATATTTTGAGAAATAACAATGGGGGCAGTGGAGGCTCATCCTGCGGGTGGAGAGCAACAAACGCAATTTCGCCGCGGGATAGTACGTCAATGGCAGATTTCAACTTTCGACATACATCGGTAATATTGTGGTCACCCGTGTAAGGAAAATTGATAAAAACCTGCTTTTCCGGCATTAACTGGGATTGGGAGGTAGCCACTCGTTCCTTGCAATCAATTTCTATCAATTTGGCCGGATACCCATTCGCAAACAGAACAAACTACAAGAGCTCCTCCTCACACTTTAGGCTGTCGAACGTGCACAGTTTCCTTGCTCGGTGCCAAAGAGTTCGCACCAAACTACGTTTGTAAACCACGGACGTAAATGAAGAGAATTGTAAATACTGCCCACTCCATGCGGCTTTTCGATAAACAGACCTACCTAAGTGTCTGGAAATAAGGACGTCTAAGAATGGTAGTGAGTTCATAGGTGACAGGCAGATTTCGATGGGTGGAGTTAAACTGATGCAAAAGAGTCATAAAATGATCAAAATTGGTGACTATTAGAATGTCATCGACATACCGTTTAGAAAGCAAAGAACGGTCAATACAATCCGACAGTCCATCTTCGACCATTCCAAGATAAATATCAGCCAATATTGGACCCAACCGGCTACCCATTGTCACTGTGTGGCAAGAAGCAAAATCCTGGCGATCAGATGCTGCGACACCAAGATGTTATTCAAACAGGTCTTTCCTGTCGCAGAAAGCATGGTCTTGAACCGGACCGTCTGGACGAGTACCATCCGGACGGTCGTCCGATGGTTCAGTGGGCGACAGTTGAGTGGACGCGACTTCAAACTTGTGATACGCAAAGAGACTGTAGGTGCTATTGGTTGTGGTGATCTGGCCAAATGACACTGTGATGAATGTGGCCGCAAGTGAACTAGCCATCTCCGATTTGTTGACCTTCAACGAACCCATAGCACACTGTCAGTGAAGAGAGGACGAGTACATTGGACGTGCGTAGGTTGAATCAGTTGCACATTTTTTCCGTTCCCTATCAAACAATTATCCACGTTGTTTGGAAAGTTACTCACTCTCCTTTTACAAATCTAAGCCATAATGACTTTCGACCCTTTATTTTCTTTAGCCATGTTGGTGTATTGTATGCTGAGGGTTTTACTTGATTCTCTATCCACACTCAAAGTTTGTTTTCCTTCCCAGTCACACCTGAAGTGTACTAATATATACTCCAATAGTGAACTGCTTCTTGCATCAAAATCCCACTTTCTTCCTAAATCAGATCCGCTGGGGTCTATTTTTACGTCCCAGATACAATGATTGCACCTCCATACTAGATTACCATCTGACTAACCAGCGTCGGACGACTGGACTACAAAGGCCTCCACTCGCGTGCTTCATGGCCTTACTCATTCGGGCTTACACTGGATACGTGGTGTATGAGTGCGATCGCAAGTGATGGTAAGGGTTGTGTGGAAGCGTCCTTGGATTTCGGTGAGCGTGACAGGCTGATCCTCAAACGGATATTCCCAATCAGCGTTGACATCCCAAACTATTGCAGACATTACAAAATTGCAAACAGTGAACTGGTACAACATCCACTGTAGTGACGATAGACGGTCGCACCATCCTACTCACACCCCTATTCAGTAGCCGCATGGATCGTAATGATCGCGGGATAAATACGGGAGAGATATGGGAAGGATCGTTGGAAGGCAGAATGACATTTAATGACTTTCGCCACATGATGGAACTGAGACATGGTGTCCAAAGCGACTGGAGCATCCTCAGAAGAGTGCGGTGTGTAAATGAGTGTTTTTTGTTCCTAGTCCCGTTGAGACGCGTAAGTAGTGTATTGGTTTCTCTAATAAAACAACCTCCATGTTATCCGCCTTCTTGATTCACAACACCACTAGTGAGATCAAAATAACCGAGATGATGCAGACCGTACAGAATGTTTTGTGCTATTGTGAATCTCCAGATCTTCACATCTTGATCATGATTGTCCTTCTGCATCGCGTTCCTTAAACACAAATTGACCACGAAATCGGAACGGTTCATGAAACTGGTAAGGCAATTCGCATTTTCTTCAAATCTGAACAACATTCAGTGGTGAACTATTTCTTGTGTGCACCTAGGATGTGGTTGCTTCTGCATTCAAATATGCTACGAACTGTTGCGCTTGGTCTCATCACTCGCGACCAACTATCGTGCCCTACCCTTGGGAAGAAGAAGGGCGTACGGGAGAAGACTAGTTTCTCAAAACATCATTGCTGCCTGAGAATTAGAACGTCCGAATCAGCCAGCATCGCAAATGTATCGGCAATCAACAAATCAACTATCTTTAAACTGTAAAACGATTTCAAGGCCACCTTCATACGCCAAATAAAATCCACAACCTAGATTAAACTGATACAATAGCGTCACACGGTTCGAAAGATCGTGGCTGAGACAGTGCAGGAGAAATTACTCGAGTTGCCTCCCATCAAATGTTCAGTTTAACCAGTGCTACTCGAAGTCCCGAGCCTTCTTTGAGATAAGAGTCCAAAATGAACAGCTGGTGACGTTGACCCAGTTTTAACATGTGATGCGCGACACGACGGCTATTTTCGACTTATGCACTCGGCTAAATTGCCGAAAAGGATCTAATGCCATGGTTCCGTTTTGCTCATTATCACGAGGTAAACTAACCGTTACTGCTAGTCAACAAGCTGAACTCGGATTATGCCCGGACTCCAAATGGCAAACGAAACTGGAACTGTACAGCTCGCTCGACCTTATCGGTTGATGCGCTACGCTAGCAACCCAGGTCGCAATCCACGCATCAGCCGGCCACGATTGTCGGAACACGCTGAGGCGATGGAGTTGAACAAAATAACTCATTCAGACAAAGCACGCTCATATGACGAACGCAAGTAGGCTTCATCATTTATCGTTCTCATTAAGTTGGGAAGTATTTCAGAGGTGGCTCCGGGAGATTATTGTTTTCATTCTGTCCCACATTGTCAATGTGGTCGGCTTCGTCAGAATCATCTGGTATCATGTGCACACCAAAGCAGTTATTGCCGCCATTCTCTTCACGCCGTTAGGACTCCTCCAGTTCGGACTGCGTTCCTCCGGGTTAACAAACTAGTCCATGACGCAAACGAACATCAAACAAACTGACGGGAAATGTTCTAGTAGTTTTGGGACAAAACACTTTTTCCGAAGACTTCGCCCTTACTGCCCAGGAAATTGGATTATTCAATTTTGGAACATCGAACACAATGTTGCCGTAGTCGATAGGGGATTGGCCTATCACTACAGCACGGGATTACTATCGTTAGTACGGAAGCGACCGTTGCACATATAACCACTGTGGTTGCAAGTACAATACCGTCCCCAACTGTCAAACGTGATGCAGAACTCATTTCCCTCAACATCCACGCTCAATTAAAAACCGTTCATTCCGCTGACCAGTAGACCGCAGATTCAGCGATCAAATATTGCATGCTAAATCCCATTGTCGTCACAATTCCTGTCATGCCCTTTAGCCTAACAGACGTTTTCGGGTTTCAGTTCATTTCGGTCACTTAACCGCATGAAGTGAGACACAGTGGTTATACCATGGCAGCGATCACAAGTGAGATCGCTCATGAATTGTGTATCAGGATATGAAATCCTGTGTCCAAACCAAAAGGGTTTCCCACATAAACAGACCGCCTAACCGAACTGGGATAGAGTATGGTCTCAACACACCGCTCTAACCACAGCCAGACTAG